>BMAV01015840.1:0-133324 GCA_019973955.1 Trichonephila inaurata madagascariensis
AAACCAAAATTTTTTCATTTAAAAATTTATTATTATTTATTTATTTTTTTTATTTTATTTTTTTGCATTTGTCTATATACCAGCGAGCATCTATTCTGCATAGGCATTTTTAGCAATTCTGAATAAATATGTTTCAATCCATTATTTTTCTTGTATATACGTATATATACACATATCGGAGAAAATTGCATTATTCCCTTATTACGATATTAGATGTAATTACTTAAAATTTGGAAGGACTGTATCTTTGGTTGAGTAGAGGTCTGCGAAGAAAGGTTTTAGTGGAAATCAAGTCTTACGAAGGGTATTACAAAGGAAGAGTAAAAAATAATCACAATAACCATGCACACATACACATAAAAAGCGGTATAAGGCAACTTGGAAACCTAAAAGTTTCATTAAATGAGTATTGGAGATCTTTGCATTTTCATATTGTACAGATTTTATCCTTTCTAAATATGTCTCACTTTAACCTTTCGAGCAGGGTAGCCAAACTTTTGGCCAATCATGAACATTTTTTTTGCCCGGCCAATATATTGACACACAATAAAAAAACAAACCGACTCTGGATAAAAAAATAAATAAGGTACAATTCGCCAAACGTTTTTTTATTTGTTCTCTTTTTTGCCATTATTAAACGAAATGCTTACATTTATTTTGGATGTACCACAATTAGGTAAAAATAGTGTATTTAATCATAAATAATATCTAAAATATGTAAAAAGATAGGTTACTGACTATTTAACAGATGAAAAGGTTTGAAAAGCAAGCAGAATGCTTTATGAAAAAGTTTACTAAATTAAAAGTTGAATAATTAAAAGTAATTTGTTGTTGATCAAAAAGCCGAAAATAAAGATTGTTAATAAGATAACCTGTTAAATAATTAACAGCATTTAGCTGTAAATACAAATAACTTGCCTTAATTTTAGTCAGAGTGTATTAATTTAAGTCTCATTTCTCCAACTATTGTCTTGTAAAGATTGGTGCCCGTAACAGAGAAAATATTTTGCTTTCGGGGGAAAAAACATATGGATTATACAAGATTATTGATTAATTCATACTACGCTTGTTGTATGCACAGTTATTCTCTGTCTGGTATGTTAATGTTCAAGAAAAAAAAACATTGATATTTTATTAAAATGTTTTAATATTTTCTGTAAACAATTACTTATTGAGTCCAGATTTTTATAATCATTATGACTATTACGAAGCAAAGTGGCTGAAAAACTGACCGAAAATTCAATGTTGAACATCGAATGTATTAAAAAAAATAGGGTTTTATTGTGTGAAATGGTCTTTTTCCGTGAATCTGCTTGATTCGTGAAAATACGGATAGTGTACTAAACTTATGTAATGCTAAACATCGTGCCGAAAAACATCAATCAAAATATGATAATTACGAAGAACTCAAGTTGAAACAGAGTTACGTCTGGAAAAACAACAGCTAATGTTTCGTAAATTATTGAAAGAAAGTAAAGTGGCGGTACATGCAAGATACGTCTTTTATCCGAGTTGATAGTTTAACACTCAAAGCCTTCTACTAGAAGTGATTTAATCAAAAACGCCTAGTTAAGGCACATGAATTTTCGAAAAATTATCGATTTTCACTTTTTTTTACGTTTTCTAAAGGTTAAATATTTCTTTTTAAAGTATATGATATGAAAAATACGATAAATATAATTTTTAAAATAAAGCCTCCATGACGCGCATCAAAGGTTTTCTAGCAGCACCTGTGTTTCCCCAAAAATTTCGTAGCGCCCAAAGTGTCCAGGGAAACATTTGCGTTTTGGGTTTACCCAAAAAATTAGGGGTACACGTCTTATGGATCCCCCAAAAAGTGAAACGGGGCAAAAAAAAGAAAAGTGATAAAAAAAACCTCACCTTTTTATAAAATATTAAAAAAATTTATAGATGGCTATTAGAAATATTATATTGAGCTCAGCTAAAAAATTTTATTTGGGCTGTTTATTTTCTATCTTTCTTAAAACAGGCCCTCAACATGGACTGTGTTTCAATAAAAAAAGGCCAATTTTTAAACCCAGATGACCCTATGTTATTAAGAAAAAATCAGGGAAAAAACTAAAATCCAAATGAGTCAGTTAATAGCACCATATGGTCAGTGATTCCAATTCATTTTGGAATTTAAAAAACTCAAATATTGGGGGCAAAACCCTTTGCAAATTAATTGGTCATGTACAAAATTAATGATCTTAAAACATTTTTTTGAACAAATTTAAAATTTTTTGTATGCTTAAACAAACTAATGCATTTGGGTTATGTTCAAAGCACCTTGAGATCTAAAAAGAAAAAAATTTTCAAGTAATGAAAAAAAAATTTAGAAGAGTCTTTTGTATGCGCAAAAGTAAAAAAACATTTCATATGCTTCTGAAAAGTACTAAAAAAAGTAAACGATCAAAAAATTTCAATTTTTACTTTAAATCCTTTTTTACTAAATGAATATTTTCACTTTAAATTTTCCAAAAAAATACTTATCATATAATCATCAAATTTTCGGGGGCTTTTATGTTTACACATTTTAAAAAGGGGGGGGATTATATCTAACAAAATTTTTTTGATATTACTTTTTTAACTAAATTTAGGAAACAAAATTTGGGCAATTTTCAAAAATTCATAATTAATTTCTTTTATCAAAAAATCAAAACCCTTTGTTAAAATGAGTTATCCATGAAAATAAGTAGTTTTCTGAGAAAAACGGAAACATAAACTTGCAATTTAACATTGGCTCCTGGGGACATGCCGGACCACGCAAAACCTGGAAAATTTGTTTTTTTGAAAATTTGAAGGTTTTCAAAAAATTTTCTTTGAATCTAAATACAAAAAACCCAAACTTTGGGGGTTTGGCACGTTTATAACCCAATATAAAAAAATTTTCCCTTTTTTTTTTTTTTTATCCCCTTATATATATATATAAACCAATTTTCTCATTTATTATATACTTATATAAAAACTTATAAAAACCTTTTTCCCCAATTTATATATATACCCTTATATATATATATAAAATTTACATATATATATATAAAATTTATATATATTATATTCCTCATGTGTGTGTGTGTGTGTGTGTGTGTGTTTTTCCCATGTGTTTTGTGTGTGTGTGTGTGTGTTTTTGTGTGTTGTGTGGTGTTTGTTGGGGTGGAAAAGGAAAGAAAAATTCTTGGAAAAAATTTTAAAACCCCCTTTTCTACACTTAGTTTTTTTATTTTATCTTTCGTCTCAATTTAAAACCCTTTTATTTCCCCGAAACAAAAGGCCCCAAACCCCCCAAAAAACCTTTCCCAGATCTTTAAATATTTAAACGCCCTATATATGTTGGCCTTAATTTTCCCAAAGCACTTTTAAAAACCCCGCGTACTCAACACCCCGTTTTTTAAAGTGGTAGTTTAAAGTTTTTCACTTTGGCGTTTTTTTTTTGTTTGCTTTTTCATCATATGATTCTAAAATTGAATAAAAATTCCCTTTTTTTAAAATTAAGTTTGATTCTGGCTCAAAACATGCCCAGAAAAAGTCCCCCCTTTCTCCCTTAAATGGTTTTTAAAAAAATTAAACTTAAATATATTCCGAAAAACAAAAAATTTTTGAAAGGGAAAAAAAGTGGGACACCAAATACATGGCAAGCTTTTTGGCTCTTGCGAAAGAAAATAAGGGGATTACGAAACTCGCCCGAATGATATTTCTCTCTCGCAAAAGGCCCTTTTTCCCGGTAGTGGAAAAACGTTCTAAATCTCGGGGAAAAAAAAAGAAGCGTGAACCCCAAACCCCCGGGGGGAAAACGAGGGGTAGCCTTCCGCCAGGGGAAAAAAAAAATCTTCTTCCCCGGGAAAAGTCTGTACAATAATACCTTTAAATTTTTGCCCAACCGGGGGAATACAATGGGTGGAAAAAAAAAAACATTGAATGCAATAAAAAGTAAAAAATGGGAATTTTTTTAAAATTTTTTATGTAAATCAAACCCGACAAAAATGTGGATTCCCGTGAATGAAAAAAATTTCTCCCCCTTTTAAAGAAAAGGTCGTAAAAAATTGTTTTTTTCATTTTTTTTTTAACATTAATGATAAAACTGGGTTTTCTAAACAGAATTTTTTAGAAAAGTAATATAATATGATCTTAACTTTTATAAATATATATATATAATGGGCTTTTTAATATCCCTTCCCTTCCCCTTTAAATTTGGGGAAAAAATTTAAACAATAGGGGGCCAAAAAGAAAAAAGGATTTTTTAATGGGTAAATTCGGGGATTTGTAAATTAAAAAAAAAAAGTTTTTGGCGTACCCTAAAAGAACAAAAAAAAAACCATTTTTGCAAAATTTTTAATTCTGAATAAAACCCCAGCTGAAAAAAAAGATTTTTAAAATTTATAACCCCGAAAATTTTCCCCGGGTAAAATTTTTTAAAAACCCCTTTTCCTTCTTCAAAAAAAGTAACACTTTGAAAATTTTGTGTAAATAAAACCTTTAAAAATAGTTTAAATAATTTATATCTGGATGTGTAATACGCCAATATTAAAATCTCTCTATATACAAATATGAGGTTAAAAGGAAAAAATATTTCTATTACCAATATTTAAAAATTTTGGGAAAAACCTCTATATATACAATATTAAATTTAATTTTCCAAAAATTTCTATATACAATATTAAATCAATGAAAAAACTTTTTTAAAAAAACATTAAATTTACTGAACAATCTTTCTTTTATACAATATTAAAAATTTTAAAGAAAAATTTTTATATACAATATTTAAAATTTTTGAAAAATCTCCTTCTATATTAAATTTGTTGAAAAAACTCTCTCTAGCCAAAAAATTTGGTATACTTTTCCGGGGGGCCCAAAAACAACAACAATTTTAAGGGGATCCCTCGCACGTGAACAAAACCACCTTTTAAGAAAAGTGGCCCCATGGGAAAAGCTACCCCTTAGTTAAATTTTTATGACCGGGATTGCTTAACGTTTCCCCTTGTTTAAATTTTTTTTGTCTGCAAAGCGTGAAATTTTAAAAGGGGAAATTCCAGTTTTTTTGAATTTATAAGGGAAAATTCGAAAAGGGAAAATTTATGGGAAATTATCTCACCTTTTTTCCCCATCCCGGGTATTATACGACCTTCTATAACGTTTTTTTCATCCCCTTTTTTTGCAGCCAAAATGCCATTTTACCAAAAGGTTTTTGGGGGGGTATAAAAACGGAAGGGAAGTAGAAGGGGCACACCAAAAACTCTTAAAATTCTGGTTTGGGGGGGTAACTACGCATAAATTTTACTGTTTTAAAAATTTTTTGTGGATAATTTAACCCTTCCCTCCCGATTGCAATCTGTATTTGGAAAAAGGGACGTTTATAATTGGGGAAACTTAAACTAACATGCGCTGATTTTTAAAAAAACCTTGAAAAATGTCTTAAAAGGGCTTTTCCCCACAACCATTTAATCTTCTTTTATATTGAGAAATTTTTTTAACACTTATAAATGTAAAAAAGTTTTTAGTGTCCCCACAACTTGAAAAAAAACCCGGTAAGGGAGTTCTATAACATAGTAATTTCACTTCTGGACACTTTCCCTTCAAACATCAAAAAAATTTTTAAAAATTTTGAAAAGGCTAAATGAGCTCTCTGTTTTCTTTTTAAAAGGAGTTTTTTCAATATCTCAAAATATACTGAAGTTTTTAAACCAAAGGGGTTGTGTGTGTGTGTGTGTGTGTGTGTGTGTGTGTGTGTGTGTGTGTGTGTGTGTGTGTGTGTGTGGTTTTGTGTGTGTGTGTGTGTGTGTGTGTGTGTGTGTGTGTGTGTGTGTATTGATTTATCCCGCTCCCCGTACCTTTAGTGAAAAACCTAAATTTCAAATTACCTTTTTTGATAATATCTGAATATATAAACAAAAAATTTCCCCTTTTTAAATTTAAAAAAAAAAAATTTTGGGAATTTTTTCAAAAAAAATTTTTTCATTTTTTAAAATTTTTAAAAAAACTCTTTTCTCCCTGATGATAAAAAAAAACGTAAAACTTACAAAAATATCCGGAAAAAACATTTTCTCATAAAATGGTTTTGGGATGGGGGCGACACCCAAAACTTTTAAATAAAACAAATATATGGTTTTATTTTTTAAAATTATAATTTCTCATGGGTTTTTTGAATCTCAAAAGTATTATGTGTTTTTTTTACGTTTATATCAACTCCGGTTTCGGGAAGCCGAAAAAAACTTTGGCAAAAAATAAAAGGGGGGGCACACAGTAAGAATAAATTATTCTTTTTTGTTAAAAAAGAGTCATCACTTTTGTTCCATGAAGAAATGCTTTTAAATTCTTTTTAAGGGATTTTTAAAAATAAAATAAAAATTCCCCTATTTGAATCGGGTTTTTATTATTTTATTGGACTTTTTGTTTTTTAGGGAAATCCTTTTTTTAAAAAAAAGTAGCCCATGTTTCTCCTTTAACCCAAAAATATAATTTGTGAAAAATTTTCAAAAAACCGGTCCAACTTGTTTAGAATTTTGGGGCAAAAAAGAAAAATAGACAGAAAAAAAAATTTAAAAACTTATTTTTTATATAAAATACTGTTTTATATTGAAAACATTTAGTAACAACTGTTAGTTTCAAAAAATTTCAAAATAAAACTTGAATTTATTTATTTGTATAGATTAGAAAGATTTGATTTTCTTTTAGGTATAGCTAAAGGGTGTAAGTGCACTTTTTCACCTAAAACGTAATTATAAAAATATTTAATTTGGAAACAACTACCTAAGTACTTAACTAAATAAAATAACATAAAAGAATTTAGCGATTTCAAAGTAAATAAGAAACTTATATATAACTATTTTCATGAAAGAAACCTAACGACATTTAATGTTGATTTCTAATTATTACTTAAAGGTCTCATCGCTAGAAAATAGTGAAAATGTAACGAAACAATTTGAATTAAGAACGGAACGGTAGAAAAATAAAAATATTTTGTGACTCGGGAAACTGTTAATCTTTGATTTCAATATATTCAATATTCTTTGATGCAATATAAATATTATTCAATTAAATATTATTATATTTATATATTGCGCGCAAGATAAATGAATTTATTTAATGTTTTGAATAAACTTACTTAATTTAAGGTTGTTAGTGCACTTTTTCACCCAAAACGTAATTAAAAATATTTACTTTAGAAACAACTACCTACGTACTTAACTAAATAAAACAACCTGTTGGCTTTGCGATCGCCACACCCACCGCACACTCACACTTGTACAATCACTCTTGCAAGACAAACATTTACTGTTACTGTTTTGTGCAGTGTTTGGCAATGAAATAATCAATAGAGGTATGAAATTGGCTTACCTCTATTTAAATGCGGAGCCTTTTAAGAAGTCAAATGACATAAAACCCAAAAACTTCCTATTTTATGCTTAAATGCTGTCTATGTTATGAAAATTGATGTTGCTCCGTGTTCTTGAGAGAGAATGAAATCATTGGACTGATAATAAGCGTTGAATGCAGCAGTTCAAAGCAGGTCTAAGTAGTAGTAGGGTGCAACGAAGCCGCAAGCAAGGGGTTAGATGGACGCATGACTTTTGACACTGTCGATGAGGTGAGGAATGTAAAATCGTTAGGATCAGTCATGAACGGAAATATCGCGAGTGTCAATAACCTTATCAAACAAAAAAGTTCGATATAACTGCTAGAAACGTTCGAGAAGTAAAATAATCCCTATTGAAATAAATAATCCCTATTTCAATCGGATATTGTCCACCATTTCATTGGTTTTAATTTTTTTTGCGGAACTCTAATTTTTTTTCACGATAAAAGTGGCATAAGTTACTCCATATAACTGTAGCTATCTGCCAGTGAGTTCGGTCAAAATTGGTCCAGCCGTTTCAGAGATTGGCCGGAACAAACAGACAGATAGACAAAAATTGTAAAAAATGATTTCTTCGAATAAATACCATATATACTTTTAATTGTATGTAGTAAAAAGCTGTTAATTTCAAATTACAAACAGACACTTCATTTTTCATTTATATGTATAGAGTTTGTGTTAAAGGAGATATTGTTTATACTTTAATTGAGAAAGCAGATTGTATGTGTTTTGTTATATAAAATTTTGAGAAATTTTAATGTACTTCTCATTATTTTATTTTAAAATGTCGAATGAGTTAACGTTTATGATAGAATTTGGTGTTTTAAATTTGAAAGATATAAATTTAAATATAAGTGAAATGACTAATGTACTAATACTAATGATATTGATGAGAAACAAAAACAAAGTCACGTTGCATTCTTTATTCTCCACTGAATTTTATTTTTTTGTTAATTATTTTATTCATCAATAACTTTATTGTATCTCATTTAATTTTTTTTTCATTTTTAAATTGTGTGTTTTGAATTACTGGCCGTATATCAAGATTCACTATTTCACGAAATTTTCTTCTCATCTAAATTTAAAATTAATTTAATAACTTGAAGCTTATTTTTGGATATTGCACAGTGGATAAGGGAGAATAGAATCATTATAATTTTGTATATGTCTTGAAACATTAAGAGGACAAACGTGTTCAGTTTGATATGTACACCTCTTATTGTTTTCTTATTAGCATCCTTGAACATCTGTGATTTGATCACGCAGATTGCTCAGAGAGATGTGTTCAAGAATAAGTAGTGTGATACAGTTTATATTAGTGAATGTGTGATTTAAGAGAAAGTCAAGAATTTTGTCTATGAAATGAATACTTAGAAGGTTACGGAGAGATTCAAAATATAATATGCGATATTTTTAAGTTACAGTGAATATTGTGAAAATGTAATTTCATCAAGATATAGTCTTCGTTGAAACATAAATACTGAAGGTGATGATAGACTTATTTCTAGAAGTGAGTCCGTTTTTCCGACTCAAAATTAATAAAAAAAAGAGCTCTTATACTCTTATATAAATTTTATGTTCTTTTATTCTTATATAAATTTTATATTCTTTTATTCTTATAATTCTTATATTCTTATAGTTTATAACGCATATAAAATAAAATATTGTTTATTGTGTTGAATAGTTCAAATAAGTTGTTGTGCACCATTTTCACGTTATTAATTATTTCATTTTATTAGTCTCTATATTTTTATGTTTTTAAAAAAACGTGTTTCATATATGCAAAATTTTTTGTAACAATATATTACTACGATGGCGCCAGAATAGATTTTTATACAAAATCACTATTTTAACATTTGTATGATATCATGTATTTTTACATCTACTACCTTATTGTTTGATATGATATTATTTTCCAATATATAAAAAAGAAATTTGAATACATTATATGCTAGGTATAGTATGAATCTATTATTATGAAGGAATATGAGGAAACGCGAGCTCTTATTCTGGATGTCGAATAGATTTGATCAAGCTAATTTTCATTTATATGTACGGAATTTCATTTTATCAATTAATATATATTTGGAAGTGTCATTACTGTGTTTGTTGATATAGTTTCGTTTATTTTATTGCGTTTTGATTTTAGTATTCCTATTATTTAAATGTTTCTGTGTGTAATATGTGTTTTCAAATGATGCTATGCATTGTTTTGTACATAGTGAAAATTGTAAGAGTAAGAGAGAGAGAGAGAGTAAGTTTGTAAAGAGAGAAAAAATCACGAATGTGATTCCCTCTTAAATTGGGGGGAGGCAGAGCATATGTAAGGTTAATTAAATTACCGTAAAATCCGGCGTATAACGCGCACTTTTAACACAAAAAATAAGATCGAAATTTAGGGGTGCGCGTTATACGCCGAGTATAAAAATGAGAGCTTTAAAAAAATGAGTATTAAAAAAAAATTCGACTTATATATCGAAATACAGTTTATTTAAAAGAAAGAAACCCTTTGAACTTTCATTGTTGGATAACATGAAAAGGAATTCTTTTTTGACCATTTTAAGGCGAATAAACGTACACTGTTTCTTGTGTTACAATTAATCCGTTCAGGCGATTTTCTAGGACCCAGTTCGCAACACTTTTTTCTAGAATAGGCCATTTCGTTACTCCTTTACGTAAAGAACATTTCTTCTTTGGCATGTTTCATTTCATTTTTTTTCCACTCCCTTATGGAACTTTCGCCAATATCAAACATCCTTGCTGCAGCACGATTTCCATTTTCTTTTCGCAAATAGAATCACTTAGATCTTGAAACCGGCACTGTTATTTGCTTCGTTTACCAGGACCCATCTTAACTGCTTGCTGTTTGAAGCGTATTCAATATTATTCATAGTATTGAATATACTACAGACAGTGAACGTAATAAGTCTCAGACTTGTTCTAATTTATTTCAAAATTAATTGTCCGCCTCGTACATCACATGAAAAGGGAAAAAGGAACCGTTTATAGAAAAGCGTGGGAAAAATCCAGCCATGGCGCTGATTCGATCCCCCCTCTTCTTGCGCTTAAGGGTTGTATAATTCTAGAAGTATATTATTTTTTCAAAAGAGAGTCTGGAATGATTCATTCAATAAATAATGTTTTCAAACATAAGAAAACTGGACACGTACATTTCAAATTTTTTCGTAAAAAATGGGGTGCGCGTTATACGCCGGATTTTACGGTAGATTAAAAATTAAATTCCCTATCAAGCACTTATCTTTTATTTTTCAATATATCTTTAAGTATCAAATTAATCACACAATTATTTCTCCGAAACAGATGGCCCCCCCTAACCCTTAAACATTTCTGATTCCAAATCATTATATTTAATTGCCCTATATGTCAACATTAACTTTCAAGTGCACTCATAACATCAGCGATACTCTAACATCTGTGTTTTAAGTGTTAACCCACTTAGTTTTCACAGGGCGTTCTTTTTTCTCTCTCCTCTCAGCGTCAGAGCTTGTATAGATTTCATCAACTAAAGATCCTTTTTAAAATTAAGTCTGATTCTGGCTCAAAACATGTTATATATATATATATATATACTAATTATATAATAATGAATTACCTAACTTTTTGGACCTTCAATTGAACGTTCAGAATAATTTGCTATTAAGTAATATTTTTGATAAAATGAGACTCATTTGATTTTAACATTATAAAAATTCTTTCCTGGGCAGTAACTTACACCTATCAATATTTAGAAATATTATCTTAAATTTTATAAAAAGAAAAAATGATTTAGTTTCTGATAACATATTAAAACATAGTAATTTTGTGAAATTTTGCAATAATTATTTAAAATACAATTATCCAAGTAAATTTTTTTAAATATATTTCTAATTCAAATTCAATCTATTT
The DNA here is from genome assembly GCA_019973955.1 of Trichonephila inaurata madagascariensis. Classification (NCBI taxonomy): domain Eukaryota; kingdom Metazoa; phylum Arthropoda; class Arachnida; order Araneae; family Nephilidae; genus Trichonephila; species Trichonephila inaurata. Next base: position 11,261 of record BMAV01015840.1, read on the forward strand.
TTATCTTAGTTCAATATTTTAATTAAAATTTCTTCTGTTTAGTTTATTTTTAAAATGTTTTAAAAAGTTGTTTTCTTAAGCACTTAATTTAATTGCAATATAACTATCTAGTATATAGTTATCAAAGTAAATTTATTTTTAAATATATTTCTATTTTATATTAAGAGTAGTCGTTACCCCCTATACCGACAATGTTAAATTGAGCCATTTTGGGAACCTGTTTCTCAGAAACTGTTCAATATAAAAACTTCAAATTTTGTCTGTATCTTAATTAGGCTTTTTTATTTAAATAATGGTAAACTATTTAAATATATTGTTTACTTTTTCAAAAAAATTCATAGTAAAAGTATCGCTTTGAAATTTTTGAAAATTGTCTTTTTACGAGAACTGCTTTCCAGCAAATTATTTTAAGAACATATCCAAAAAAGTAGCTCCATTACATATAGTTACATATTATTTATGTGCAGTAAAAATTGCAAGTACATTCATTTTTTAGATTCTTTGAAAAAGGTACACAATCATTTTGAGAAAATTGCATTTTTAATGTAAAAAGGCACTTCATCACAAAAATAATAAATTACAACATGTATATTTGCCCTATTTTATTAAACATTAGTATCTTCCTACTTTTTAAGCATAAAATAGGAAACAAAAAAGTCTTAAAATGTTCAGAAAATACATATATAGTATTTTTCAGTTTTTGTTCAACAAGATTTTTTTAATATCTTGCATCAATTTTTACAAATTATGTAACAATCTGTGAAGAATTTTTAACTTCGATGCATTACAAATATCAATTTTGACCTTATAACATCATTAATATAATGTAAACATGTATCAATATGTCAAAGTAATGATTTGGAAATATGTAGACTTACGACATTGCGAAAGGTTTTGATATGGATTTGTATGTCCACAATGCAAACACAATTTCTAAAAGTTTCAAAATTAAAAATTTTCTCTAAACTGTACAAGAGATTTCTAAAAAAAGTCAAAAATAAAACTGTTTTTCTGTTTTGAAACATGAAATTTGTGTATTTTTATGCATGTAACAAGCTTCTCGCAACGACAAAAAGCATTAAACATTTGAGTTATAATTAGTTTCCATTTATTGTAATACATTTGCATATTAAAGCTTAAAAACTTGTCTGAACAATAAATAAACATTAATATTTGCAATGATTTGAAATATTTAAAATATATTGTTTAGTTTTCTAAAAACATGTAACATAAAAATTATTGATTTCAGTCAAATATTTTGGAAAAATCCAAAAAAAAACTCACATGAATATATGTAGTTACATATCAGTAACATGAGGGAAAAAATTTCATGCACAAACATACATTATTTTCTGAGAAAAAGATAAATGTAATTTTAAAAACATCATTTTTGATGAAATTGAATTTTTACAATAATGTGCAACTTCATCAGAAAAATAATGAATTACAACATGTATTTGTCCCATTTTATTAAACATTAGCATCTTTGTTATTTAATTTGCATAAACTAGTAAAGAAAAAAGTCTTAAATTGCCCAGAATAGCATTTTTTCATTTTTTTAACGAGATAATTTCTAGTATTACATCAATTTTCTCAATTCTGAAAAATTTTTGAAAATTATTGCTTTATGTCTTACAGATATACATAAAGCATCATAAATATAATGTGAAATGTATAAATATGGTTTTGGTGGGGTTGAAGGTATTTAAAATACCTGAATACGGACTTTTCAAAAACAAGCTTCATTTTGCGAGCAAATTGATTATTATGAATTTATTAAAAAATTGTCATTTTTGTTATGATATCTGTTTAAAAAATATTTCAAAATGTCCTTAGTAACAAAATTCTTTTAAAAAAACATAAAGTACATCTACAGTAAATTTACAAAATTTTAAAAAATTTTTTTAAAAAACAAATTTTTTAAAAAAAAATATTACCTTGTTAAAGTAATTATTTTGAAATTCATTAAAACTAGGATTAATGAGTAATTCATATGTAGAAAAAGAACTAGAACTATTTTAAAATAGTTCAAATATTTCAAAATTTTTTTTTTAAATGGGTTCTAAACCTTGAGTTTCAATAATCTTTAAAAATAATTTAAAAATAAATTTTAAAGAATAGACTTAAATTTGGGGTAAAATCACTAAAATCAAATATAACATTCAAATAACTAAAAATTGTTTAAATTTGGTTTCAAAGTCTTACATATTTACACACAGTTAAAAAGAAGTTATGCAGTACTTTAAAATTTAAATTTAGTAGGAATAAAATAAGTAGAGCCCTTTTAAACCTTTTTCCCCGATTTAATAAGACAATTTTTCATTTCTATCTGTCAAAATGGGGGTGGGTTTAAACGTTGATTATTTTTTTAAAAAACATTTTTAAAATACTTCAATTCATATAATGGCTTGTATGTTTTATCATTGGAAAAGGCTTTAAATTTGGGGAATTTTTGAAATAACAAAAAATCTCAAAATCGATTTTCAAAAAAAATTTTCCCTATTGACTGCTCTTAACTATTCTTAACTTTGTTCTCAATTTTAAAAACCCTTTTGTTTATTTATTTTAAATTATCTTAGTGCTAAGTTTAATTGCAAAATAAACTAGGTCCCACGGGTTTTCCTTTTTGGGTTGATGTTCCCCAATTTTAACATCCTTTTTCGTAGGATTTTTTGCGTAGAAGGTTTTCTTTTGGTATTCGGTTTTATTTTTTCATGTAGTTTTAAACCAAATTTTTTTATAAATTTTTTCATTATTCCTCCTTGAAATAATTATTTTCTATTTTCATAATTTCCTTTTACTATGTTGTCAGATTTATCATCCACGTGTTAGAGAGAAATTCGTTTAACTTTTCAACGTGGTTCAAATTTCCTTTTTTTCAAAAAGTCGAAAATTTCTTCTGTACGGGGAAGGTGAATCCATAAAGCATTGCTTAACCCTAAATCTCTGGCCTAATTCAGTGACAGCATTAAAAATCATAATCGGTCATAGCTTAGTCCAAAGACTTTGTTTGTATGTACATCTGTTGTGTCTAGTGTACTCCGATTTCTTTCTTCTTTATCATTGTAGGTTTTATAACTTTTTCACTTTTATTTTATTATACTATATATATATATATATATATATATATATATGAGGATAATTAAATTAGATTAAAAATTAAATTCCCTATCTAGCACTTCACTTTTATTTTTTCTCCTCACCTCTTCAAGTATCAAACTAATGACCCATTTATTTCTTCGGAACATATGGCCTAGCCAATAAACTTGTCTAATTCCAGATCGTTGTATTTAATAGCCCTATATGTCAGCATTAACTTTCAAGAGCACTCATAAACTCCGCGATCGGTGTTTTAAGTGTTTAACCCCTTAAGTTTTTTTTGGTGGCGTTCTTTTTTTCTCCCCCTGTTCCTTCAGAAGAATGTACTCATTCTAGAAAAAAAGCCTTTTTAAAAACTAAGTTTTTTTCTGACTCTAAAATCATGTCAGAAATAAAGCCGGAGGTTTGCCCTAAAAACACATTTAAAATTTAAAAACTTAAATGTATTCTTAAAATCATTTTAAAAAATTTAAGCGAACCCCAAACGTGCGACCGTAATAAATGCTTAGGGTTTGATGGAACTCCGGCGGCTCATTTTCCTTTGTTGAAGACTAGGTTGCCGAAACTAAAAAAGGAATGCTCTATAATAAAAAGGGAAAAAAACGCGATTTTGCCCCAAAAGACCGTTTTTTTGCTAAATATTTCTGTCTTTGTTGAAGAGGCCAGCCGGGCCCGTGGGGGGAAAAAAGTTCTAAGGGAAAAAAAAAGAGAAGCGTGGACCCCTATATCCCTGATAAAAGCAACTCCTGCTGCCAGAGAAAAAAAAAAAATCTTCTTCCCCGGGAAAAGTCTGTACAACAACACCGTAAATTTTACCCCCATCGATTTAAATAGTAAGTCCTATCAAAAGAAAATTAAATAAAATTTTACTAGTGCAAATCAAAACGACAACAAATCTGGTTACCATTTACCAGGGGGTTTCTGCCGCTACGAAGTGGAGGTCAGTTAAATTATATATTTCAATTCTAACATTGAAATATGAGTTTGCTGAACAGAATTTTAAAGAAAGAAAGAATAAGATATGATATGATATGATTTTTAAATTTTTTTATAATATATTTTTTGTTAAATAAGATATTCTTTTATATTTTTTTGAGAAAACAAAGGTATAGGTTTTGTCATATAAAATTTTAAAAATTTTAAATTACTTCCTAAAAAATTTTTATTTTAAAAGATGTCGAAAGGTTGACATTTATGATGAAATTGGTTTTTTAAAACTAAAAGATATAAATTAAGTTTTTAAAAAAATTGAAAATGTAGTAATACTTGTGATATTGATTTTTTAAAAACAAAAGAAAAGTCCGTTGCATTCTTTTTTCCCCTAATTTTATTGTTTTTTTAATTTTTTTTCCTTATAACCTTATTGTTTCTTTTAAATTTTTTTTTCATTTTTAAAAATTTGTTTTCGATATACCCCATATATCAAGATTCACTAATTCCAAATTTTCTTTTTATCAAATTTAAAATTAATTTCATAACTTGGAAGCTTATTTTTTTGATATTTCGTGGATATAAGGAGAATAGAAAATTTTTAATTTTGTATATGTTTTTAAACATTAAGGGACAAAAAAGTTGTTCAGTTTGATTGTAAAACCATTGTTTTCTTATTAGCATCCCGAACATCTGTGATTTGATCACACAGATTTCTCAGAGGGGTGTGTTCCAAAATAAGTAGTGTATACAGTTTATATTAGTGAATGTGTTATGTAAGAGAAAATCAAGAATTTTATCTTGAAACAATACTTAGAAGGTTATGGGGGGATTCAAAAAATTTGTATCGATTTTTGTGTTGTTAAGTGAATATTGTGGTTTTTTTATTAATATTAAATGATGATAGAAGAGTCCACTTTTCGAATCACGATAATTTAACGAACTCTTTTTTTAAACTTATAACTCTTATATTCTTTTATTCCTATATTCTTTAATTTTTTTTTCTTTTATATTCTTATAGTTTATAACGCATATGAAAAAAAAAAATTGTTTATTGTGTTGAATAGTGCATATAAGTTGTACACCGCATATTATTAATAATTTCATTTTATTAGTATCTATATTTTTTTTTCTTTTTTTTAAAAAAGTTTTCTTAAAGCAAATTTGTGTTTTACTACGATGGCCCAGATTAGATTTTTTTTCAAAATTTGTACTTTAATATTTGATGATACCGTATTTTACATCTACTACCTTATTGTTTGATATAATATTATTTTTCCCAAAATATAAAAAAAAAAATTGAAACTTTTCCCTTTTGCTATAATACAATCTATTATTATGAAGGAATAGGAGGAAAGCGGAAACTCTTATTCTGGATGTCGAATAGATTTGAACAAACTAATCTTCAGTTATATGTGGAAAATTTATTTTCATCAATTAATATTTTGGAATGTCATTACTGTGTTTGTTTTATGTTTCGTTTTTTTTAGAGCAATTTGATTTTTAGTATTCCTTTTCATAAATATTTCTACTGTTGTAATATGCGTTTAAATGATGTTTTTCATTGTTTTTTTATATGTTGAAAATTTATTAAGTTTGTAAAGAGATAAAAACGACGCCCTGACTCCCTTTTATAATTGGGGGGCAAATGTCTGGATAATTAAATTAGATTAAAAATTAAATTTCCTATCTAGTAATTCACACCCACACACACACACACACACACACACTTTTATGTTACTTCCTCACCTCTTCAAATATCAAACTAATGAAACATTTATTTCTTCCGAACATATATGGCCTAGTCAATAAACATGTCTAATTCCAGATCGTTATATTTAATAGCCCTATATGCCAGCATTAACTTTCAAGAGAATGTTTCGTCTATTTTATATAAAAATAGTTATACATTTTATAGCATCTCGAGTCTTAAATCAGCGACAATTCCCTGTTTTTTTAAGTGAGTTAGATAGTGCATAGTTAGGCTTGTTCTACTATACAGAGTGACGTCGCTTATCTTGTTGTAAAATCCTCAAACAATTCTGGAATTCAAATGACTAAGATTGTACAATATGTCAAAACTATTTCGTAATTTCCTCACTACTCAAATGTGAAAAATATTGAATTGTAGTTCAATTTAATACGCAGCATTACGTATTCAAAGGAAACGATATGATAGATTAAATGAGATTTTTATTAAAATAGCAGATCTCAAAGTGTTGAGCCGCACTCAGACTTTAACAACAGGGGCTCAGGTGTGTTAATTTTGTCTCAAGAGCTGAAATAAACAGATTTCAATTCGATATAATTCTTTGAGGTTAAAACGAAATAATTCAAGTCCTTAACACATTATTAGCAAATAAATAAGGTTTCGAAATGTATAAAATGTTTAAAATATAATCATAATTTTAAAAATATTAAACATAGGAAAGTGTGAAACATTTTTGTAAGAAATATTAAGTACATTTTATGTTGCACATTTCTTACAGAAATGTGCAACTTAAACATACAAATGATAATTTCTAAAAAAGTAGCTTTTGATGTGTAAGGCTTTATATAATTATAAAATATATCACATTCTCTTTAGCTCTACCTAATTTTAGTATTATATTTATTTTTTATTTCAAAAAATATTGAAATTTTTTATAAAAAATCTTTTTAATGTAATTTTTTTAAAAAAAATAGTATATATTTTTATATTTTTTAAAAAAAATACTACAGTGTAATAACTTTATAAATCGACTTTTTGCTAGTAATTAGAGCTACTACTTTAGAAAATATCATTCGCAAAGTAAAACTTAATTACTATTTCGTACAAAAATGTTTCTTATTTTCATGTGCTTATAATTTTTTAAAATTATGATTATATTTTAAACGTTACACTTTTTTTAAAACATCTTTCTTTTATAAATAAAGTGTGAAATAATCGATTCATTTAGTTTTATTTTCAAATAATTCTATCGAATCCAAAATTGTTATATTTTCAGCTCTGTAGACAAAATTATCATCACTGAGGCCCCCTTGAGTTGGTATTTTACTCAAAACTTCAACCCCACGTTGGCTTTAGGGTTTGAAACGTGAATTAGGATCCCAACACATTATATCTGATGTTATGATTATTAGTACTCACGACTTGATTGAAATAATGCCAAAACCGTTTTCACTACCATGCTAAATGAAATGATTCTACTCCAGATGTATTAACATAATAAAATGAAATGTAAGTTGATTATCGAGTATTTTTAATCACATCAAAAAGGCCTTCGAGACCTTTTTAGCTACTATATTAGAAATCTCGTACGCAAAATTTTGCATTCAACTTTCAACAACTTTACAGATTTTATTGCTTAATATGAATGTTTGTGACTTGATGAGGTTTGTATTAGTTCATTATTACACACAACTAAATTCATAGAATTAATCAATTTTTAAATAAAATTATATAAACTTTATGTATGTTTATCTAATTTTATGTGTGTGTCTGACGTTTGATTCCAGTTCTAAACACAAAGTTACATTTCACCTTGTAAAATACGTGCAAAATACTCAGAAATATATATCAAAAGGTAGATTAAATACTTTGATGGATAAAAGTAGTTTAAGAAAAATTAGTCAAAAAGAAATATATAGATAACTAACAGAGGTAACTTATAACTTATAATATAAAGATGACTTAATAAAAATCTTTCTTTTATTTATATAGAATCGAAAATTTATGAGGAATTCTCACCCTCTCCAAACTGAAAAGCTCGAATAAATCCTCAAAAGTATACTATTACACAATATTAAATGGCTGTCTAAGAATTAATTATCGAAATAAATAATATAAAAATAAAAATCACAAAATGAATTAAAGTTAATTACAATATTGAAATAAAATATGACCAAAGTAAAAAACATATTTTAAAGGCAATATGTATATCACAGGGAAATTATTACATTAGGGATTTTATCAAATCCCTAAAGGAGATGTTGGATTCACGCAGATGTTAAAATAAGAGCTCTGTAGGGCGATTTCTCTAATGAAAGTAAGTGATTTGATGAAATCCCTAACCTCTTTCAGTGAAATGATGAAATAATATTGTCAAAAGTTTAAAAGTGTTTATTTGGCAAATACGGTGCATTATATTAAAAGTAAAGTACTTAATACAACAATAATCACTAAATTAAAAATTATTTATTCGAAATTAACAAAATAATTAGATAATAAAGCTGGTATTCTTTTTTTTTAAAAAAAAGGATATTTGTAATAGCATTTTAAACATTTTTTTACAGAAAATTATACATTAATGTAGTGCTTCAGAAATATCCTGCTTTATTTGTAACACCTTTATTTAGTTATTATTTCCCTTTGTAAAATAGATTTTTTGTTATCAAAAAGCTTTATTTATCTATAAAGAGGGTGTGGTCGAATTCCTGAATTTGTTTGTTTTTTATTTTTCAATTCAAGTTTAATCCAGTTCCTAATTTTCAGGCATACAAAAGTGATATATCAATTGAAAGATAATAATGCAAAAAATATAACTAAGTAAAGCTAAAAAATGATATTTAGGTCTTTTGCTTTGGTGCATCCCTCAAAAGCCCGGACGCAGTTTTGGACGGACGAGGAGGGGGGAGGAAAAGAGAATGGCAACAAGTGAAAACAGAAACCCCAAAGGGCCTGATTTTGTTCATTTCATCATTTCCGGTGCAGTGGGGGAATTGATCAATCCTTATTAAGCAGAAAATGATTTCAATGAGACGTTTTTTTTAAAACACATCTTGGGGAATTGATTACTTTAGGGTTTGAGAAAACCCTAATTTCTTTTATTTTTCCTGGACATATATATATATATATATATATACCCTGTAAAAATTTCCCTTTTTAATTTCATCCTGAAAAACCCTTTACAATTTTTTTGGTTTTTCCTTTCAGGTTGCTTTTTAATCGTAATAAAATTTTAAAAAATTTAAAAAGTTTGCATTTTTTAAAAAGTAATATATTCAAAATATGGGGCGATGGCTTTCCTATAATTAAGCCTCCGTGAAAACCCCGGGGTTTTTTTCCCTTTATATAAAATCGCCAGATTTTTTTGTCCTTCTTTTTGGGTGTCTTTACCCCTTTTCTTCAGCTCCCTTTTTGTACCATTTGTGTTTTTGTGTCTTCATCTTGTGAAAAGGGTGTCACGTTTTTTGGTGCTTTACGATTTTTAAAAAACCCCCCAAAATTAAAACAATGGATGTTCCCTTTTTTGTTTTTGGCAAAAGTTGTATTTTTGATTCTAGGTAAGCCCACCCAACACTTCTATCTTTTTCTAAAACTGAACTTTCTTAAAACCATTACGCCCCTAAAATTTTTATCCTTTTAAAGGTTATCTTATTTGCATCTATCCTTCGTTTTACCTTGGTTTGGGGGTTTGGGAAAAAGGGTTTGCCATTAATCTTGGCCGTAAAAGGGAAACCACAGAGGTTTTGGTTGGAAAAGGACGGCGGATGTCAAAACCCTTCCCCCCAAGAAGCAAAACGTGTTTTTATTAAAAGGTCCTCTTGCCCCTTTAAAAAAATTAGGGCCCCTTTTAATTTTTTTTTCCCTGAATCCCCCCTTAATTTTTAAATTTAAAATTTTTAAACCCTTTAACCCTCATTTTCTTCTATAATTTAAATTTTTAAACCCAAACTGTAATTTTCATTATTCATTTTAAAAAAAATTTAAATTTTCCCCTTTAATTGAACTCCCGACAGACAATAAATTTTTCCTTTTTAACTAGACAAAAAAAACAGTTTTGCATTTTAATCAAAATGTATTTTCCCTCACTTTTTTTAAAATGTTTTAATCTATATTTTTAAATTGCTTAAATATATACTTAAATTTTTTAACTTATATTTTTTTATGTCCTTTCCCTTTCCCTGGGTACATAACCCCAAAACTCTGCATCAAAAGGCCGTTTTTTTAAGGGAACCCGGAGTTTGGGTTTTTTACTTCTCAATTTGAGGCTACATATTGGTGCATTCAGGGTATGTCACCCGGGAAATGTGTGTGAAAACTCTTTAAGTTATTTTTGCAAAACCCTATATTTACATAATACCATTAATTTTCCCACTTTTTATGCATTATATATCTTTTTTTAAATTAAAAAAACCCGCCAAACCCCGACCCTTGGTTCATAGGTTTTCCCCAAGGCCAATAGCGCTTTTAAAAGCATTTTTTAAAAACCCCTTTACGCGGCGTTTCCTTAAAACCAAATGTCATCTTAATATGGAACAATACAACAAAATATATATATATATATATATATATATATATATATATATATATATATATATATAAAAAACATTATACAATTACAAACTTTTTTCAATAAATCATTAAAATAAAAAACCCGGTGTTGTGTCGATCTCAAAAAGTCTTTACATCAAGTAAAAATCATGATTACAATTGCCAACCAATTGAGAAAAAAAATTTACAAGTCTAAAGTTAAAAAAAAAAATATACACTCATTGTAGTGTAAATTTTTTGTTTCCGGATTAAAACTTTTAAACCCCCCCGAGACTTTTTTTTTGCAATAATTCTTCCGCCCCTTTTTGGGAAAAGAACAAAAAAATGAAACAATACAACCTGTTTTTTATGGTCTGTCCCCCCCACCAGCACCCCCAAGGACAAGGTGCTACCACTGTTCGCTCCTCTTCTTTTCCTCTTTTTGTTCTGTCTCCCTTATTTTTTGCCTGATGTGGGGCTTGTAGTCTCTTTCTTCGGCTTTTCCCTAGCGGCTTGTCGTTGCTCCATTGGCCAGTCAGGACCCGGCCCCCTTTTTCTGGCGTGGTCCGGGTTTTCCTTATTTTCCCCTTCTATCTTAAATTTAATTTTGCTTCCATCCTGTTCTTCCCTACTTATATAAATGTTACTGGATGACAATGGTCTTTTATTAATGTTATTGGGTCTACTTTTTCCCCCCAAAATTTTTCTCTTGGTCCATTGGGGCCCCTGATCCATCTGAACGTTTAATTTCCCTTTTTCCCGGACTTTTTTTATTTTCTTGTCTTATTCCCCGTAAAAAAGGAGATAGGCAGCGATCTGATAAGGGATCCGCACTTACCCGGCCCTATCCGGTTTTTTCCCCAAATTGTTTTGACTTAAAAGGATTTACCCTTTTTTGCCCCTAAACTCCGCTTTACCAAAAGCCCCTTTCTTCTTCCCATTTGCGACTTTTTGATTTTTGATGCGTTATCCGAACCTCTGTTCTTGGGGGTGAACAATACTATCTGGCGACCTTTTTTCCTAACTCGACCTCGCCCCACTTTTTCCCTATGACGATATAATTTTATTAAAAACAAATTGACGGTTAACCGTTTTCCTGACCTCCATATTACAATATTATTATTATTTCTTACTTCTAACACTATACGGACCCTTCAAACCTTTTTTTGGGAATTTGGGAACCCAGATTTTATTGGCTGTTGAATTTAAAAAGGGTGTGTCTCTAATAAGCCCCTAGTCATCTTTTTTTTAATTTGTACATCCCCCTTCGTCTATTATAAATATTTTTTCCCATCTTTCTTTTTTCTTACTTTTCTTTTTTAGTCTAGCTTCATGAAATAATTTCTCAATTTTTTTTACCCAAAATTTTGGGTTCCGCCCAAAAACCTTTTTACTAATTTTGAAATGGGGAAATCATTTTTCGCCCCAAAAAATAACTCCGCGGGTTTTTTTCCCGTATTTTTCATTCACTGCCGTCCCAAAATAGCTAAAGCAAACCCCCACTTTAAAAATTGGCCCCAAAAAAGCATCTTGTTGATCTTTCCTTTTTGCAACCCTTTTTGCACTATATCTCGTTTTTTATTTTTTTCTGCCCTTTTTGGGCGCGTTCTAATAAAACAGTCTTCACATGCCTTATCCTAAAATTTTTTCACTTAAATTTTCCCAAAAATTTTTTGATATAAATTGGGGACAGTTACCCAACGAAATTAATTTTATTGGGGGTTTTCCAAAAACGCGAAAAAAAATTATCAAAAAAGTATACGCTATTATCGAGCCCAGGCCTTTTTAAAATTTATAATTTTTTTTCCATTTTTCTTTAAGGACGGTAATTTAAAAAAAACATATCGATTACGTCTCACTCCTTATATAGGATACTGGCCTAATAAATCCCAACGTCCCTTTTCATTTGGATAAATTTAATTTCAAAAACGGATTTAATTCGACCAGGGTGGTAACGCGTTTTATAATTATTAACTTGGCACATATGGCATGTAGGAAATTTTATCAATAAAATTTTTTTATATACGGGGAAAAAACAAACGTCCCAAAATTTTTTGATAAGTTTTAAATCTTTAAAATGACCTGCGATTGGTTTTTCGTGTAATTCAGGGGAAAAAATGTCATTTCTTTAAAAACTTTTTGGAATGTATTTGCTTTTTTAAAAAAACGTTGCGTGTTTCCTGGGGAAAAATAATAAAGGGGCCTTTAAATTTAAAACGCAAGTCGCGGGGCCAATTCTCACATATCGTCGCCCTTAACAGAGTTATCTTCCCGGGTTTTTCCCCCAAATATCATAGATATCACCCCCAATTCTGGGTCATTCTTTTTTCTCTGTTATTAACTGTTCTCGCGACGTAAATACTAGATCTCTGATTATTACAATTAAAAATTTTTTATTTATACTTTCAACTGAGCTTCGGAAAAAAATGTCCCCCACCGCATTTTGAGTTCCCGGTCTATGTTCCCATTCTATATTAAATTTCCGCCAATTTGAGGGACTGATCATCCCCCTCGACAAATTTTTTTCCCTGCGTTAAACGTGAAAAAACCCTGATTTTGTAATAACAAATTTGGGATCGCTCCTAAATATGTTCGGAAAAATTTTTTCAACGCCCATACTACTGCTAGAAATTTTCTTTCCCTTTTCCTTCCCCCCGCGTTGGGTTTAGGTACGTGAAAATATAACTGGTCTTTTTTTCCTGGGGTGACACTGCCCCTTTCCGATTGGGGGGGGGCATCTGTAAAAAAATTCGAAGGGGGTTTTTTAAATCCGGAATTTTTCTGGCGTCTTGTTCCCCCCTTGACCGCCCGAATGCCTTTCCGCCCCCTTTTGTGGGCCAGACGAATTTTTTAAATTTTTGTTTAAAATTTTTAAAAGGGGGCCCCCACAAAAAATCAGCATAATTTTTAATAAATTTCGCGTACCACGGGACTTTTTAAAACTTGAAAACCCCCTTTGAGTTCCGTGGCGGTTTCATCTCTAGGGATGGCCCCCAAAAAATTTTTCCGGTTTGTTTTGATTCCTTTCTTATAAATAATTAATCCCAAATACTTCAATTCTTTCCCCCCAAATTTACATTTTTTTCTTTATTTAATTTCACAATCCCCATCTTCAAAAAATGAAAAAAATTTCCTTAAATGTTCAAAAAAAGGGGGGAACGATGGGAATGTGAAAAGACATCATCCATATGGGAACCCCCACAAAACTTCCCTATCCGGTTTCCCCGGTTAGGTCAATTGCCTTTGAAAATTGGGGAAATGCCTCCCAATAAGCCGAATGGCATCCGCCGGAAAACATAAATACCACTTTTTCTTCAATGCGGCCCCTTTTCAATACCGGGTTTACTGCCATTTTTCGGGACCCCCTTCTTAGATCAAGGGGATGACATTATTGTCGTATAGGGATATTCGTTTTTAAAAACATCTATTAAGGGGGAAATTTTTCGGGATCTTTTGATCAATTTAATTTCCAGGCCCACCCAAAAACCCTTTTGCCAGTTATCCGGGGGGGGAGCCCATTATTTTTCCCTTTCCCTAACACCCTGGTGACACGCCGCTGGGGTTGGAATTTGGGAAAAATCGTTTCTTCTCCAATTTTTTTTTTTTAAAATGAAAATCAATTATCCTTGGGGCCCCCGGGCCCTATCGACCCGGGCCCGGAAACTAATGGGTTTGGATTAAACTCCGTATCAATTTTTATGGTATAAAACACAGAAGACCTGGTTTGGTTGAGAATAATCCCTTAAAACTAATAAACCAAAATTTTCAATTCCTGTTTTTTTTTATCCTCCCAAATTTTTTTTGGCCCAAACCATTTAAAATTTTTCCTCTTCAACTCTTTTCCCAAATAACCCATCTACGAATCGGGGAATTTTAACCCATTTTCGATCAAAATTAAAAAAATCTTTGATCCACTTTTTAAAATCAACACCCGGTCGGGGGATTCCAAATGCGCCCAAAACCCCGAAACAACCAAGGGTTTTTTTAAAATTTCCGGGTACGAATAATCAATTCTATTGTACAATTCCTATTTTTTTGGCATTTCGCCCTGGCTGTGTTCACCTGAGCTTGCGTTTTTTTTATTGTTTTAAAAAATTTTTTATATATTTCTTCCGAAAAATGATTTCTCTGTCCGGTGTCCCATAGCGTTTTCAAAAATGGGTTATTTAAAAAAAAGGGGAACGAGGGGAAAGCTTTTACGGGTGATATACATATGGGAGAAAGTTTAATTGGATATCCACCCCATTTTTTTTGTGATTATGAACTTATTAACTTTAAAACATTCAATCGCCCCCTTTGCATCCTATCCCTACTGATATTCTCCTGAACCTTTCTGCCCCCTCAAAAAAATTATCATTTCGATCTTTTCGAAATTGGTACCCCCTTTTCGTTGAATCCCATCATTATTCAAATCTTTTCCCTACTCTCAACCACCCTTTTACTTTGACACATTCCTCTAGAATCATTTCTCCCAATTTGGAAACCCCCAACCTCAAATTTCTTCAGTTTCTGGATTATCATCAAAATTGGGCACCCTATGCGCGTTTTGATTCCGTCTTTCCACCTTATACTATTTTTGACCCCCTTTAATTTGTAAGAATACCTCTTTCAAATTTAGCTAATATTTCTAAAAGTTGTACCGTGTTCTGGGATTCGGGACTTCCACATAGCCTGACTTGTGTTGAGTCTAAAAAAAATGTGATAAACCCAAATTTCCGCCCAAACTTTTTCAAAATTTTTTATGTTTTAAGTAAATCGTAAACAAAATCTTTGGCTCCTGATTTTTTTCCCTGCTGGGACGCAAAAAACCTCGTTCTAACTTTTCTTATTTTGAGGGGGGAAAATTTTCAACCTGCCTTTAGTGCGGAAATGCGTGGCTGTATCCTGCACAAAATGACCCAAATTTGAGTACCAATCTTGAGCCCCCCCTTTAGATGACCTTTCAAAAAGCATGCTAAGTTACAGGAAATCTTATTATTTTATGGCCTCAAAGAATTCTTTAAACATTCTCGGACCCTGAAAAGCACATTTTTGGTAAAAAAAACCAAACCCTCCCGCATTACCAACCCGATCTATAAATTATAACGGTTCTAATATTCGACATGGGACCTTTTAGACCATGCGGGTTTCAGTAAGTTAGATATGGGATTCTGAAAAGATGGGCATTTTAGAATTTTAATATGACTTTATTAATTTCTTCGATTACTTAGATATCGAAAAAACTTATATTAATAAATAAAAACCAAAACACGTAGTTTTTAAAAAGATCGCGCAATTAGATCCTTATCAATATAAAATATTATATCCCCTAATCTCAATCTCAAAATATACTAGCGTTCAGAATATAATTTTCCTACCTTTTGGTTGAATACTCAACGTCCAATCTTTTTCCCCAAATCTTTTCTGGGGTTGTACAATGGTATGAAACCCTTTGGTAGAATTGGCGAGGTGGCGTTTTGGGATTTGGTGTTTCCCTTCAACACTTCATCTTCTACACTGAACCTTTTTAAACCCCCCTTTTACAAAAAATTCTACCCTTTTTAAAGGTTATCTTATTTGCATCTAGTTTTCGTGTTTCATTTTGTTTTGGGGTTTGGGAAAAAAGTTTTTGCCATTAATCGTGGCCATCAAAAAAACAAAAGAGGTTACGTTGGGAAAAAGGGCCCGAGAGATGTCACAAAACATTTGCACAAAAAGAAGTATATTTCTTCGAAATAACAAATTCTGCTTGTAAGCTTTTTGATATAAAAAGACTTTTTTAAAAACGTTTTATTAGAAATCCAATAATACTAAGCGTTCAAAAGAACTATATCTGGAATCATATATATTTATTTCGACTTTTTTATATTAAAAATAAATCAAATTTAAAGGGTTTAGAAATAAAATTCAAAAAATGCTGAAGGAGAAAATAACCCACAAGGACTCTAAAATTTTTTTAAGTTAACCATGGAATAAGATGCTATTTTGAAATGTGAATGTTGGATGCCGTATTAATAAAATGACACAATGTAAAACCCGGAATAATATGATACTACTGTTTTTAAGGGAAGCTACTGAAGAAAGTGAAAAGTTAATGTGCCAAAATATCTCCGTGAGTGCTTAAATATTCAACTTATGAATTAGTGCATCGTAAACAATGACTATTTATTAGGACGGATAGATTAAAATAGCACAACTTCAAAATGCTAATCAGTTTGGACAATTCAAATTTCGGAAAAAGTTATTCATAATGTAGTAGCCATTATACTGGATCATATAAAAAAAATGTTTTTCAGAAATTCAACAATTGTGTCACTTTATCCCATCTCTTTGCCTAATAAGAAAAATTGAATTAAAAATTTGTATAAATGTGCTTTATCAAAATACTTTATATTTACAAATCAACAGCAAAATTCTAAATTTTATAAATATGACTCTTTTCTGAAGATTGTGTGTAAAATAATACATATTGGGGAGTAAATTTATGGTTTAGTAAACTAAGGGAGGGGACATCCTAAGGCCATAAATTTTAGTGGATTGAATTCGTTTTCCTTAATAAAAACCTATCTTTGTGGAAAAGATTCTTTGGTAAACAAATAAAGAGAAAATAAAATAAAATTTAATTTTTATGTTGAGAATTGCCATAAGGTGGAAGGAAGTTTAGGTATTTGAGCTTTTTCTATAGTAACATGTCAAACTAACTTTTGTTGGGGAAAAAACAGGCATTTTAGCGTTTTTTGACATTTTGTTTTTTGATGAGAGAGCAACTACTATAAATAATTAACAGAAAAATACAAACAGTAGGCCCATTGGACAGCTACTTTAGTTGTAAATTTAAAAAAATCTGTGTGTTTTTCTCCGACGAACGACTGGAGTTTACTCCTTAAAAACGGTTGTCTTTGATTTTATATAGTAGGCAAACAGGGTAATAAATGCATCTCATATAATACTGAAAACATGAATACATTTCCTTTATTTATTCACATTTTTCAAATTGATTCTGTAAAATAATATATATATGTATATAAAAAACAATATGCGTCAATTATGTTACATAAATATATGTTACTCATAGTATATGAGTACATTGCTGATTTACTTCACTATTAATATATCACTTTGAGAATTACCTACATTAATACTCTCGCCATTATTAATCACTGTGATAAGAGGCTTGTGGCAACTAAAGTATGATATGTGATCGTCAGTAGGTACGTGATATACAAATCGTGAAAACAATGCATCAATGTTTTTACCATACCTAGTCATCTCCCCAGTACTCTACCTGAAAGAAAATCTAAATTAAGATGATCCGGCACATGGATTTTTGAAAAACTATCCATTTTCATCTTTATGTTTTCTAAAAGTTCAAATATATCTGTTTAAAATGATATATGCTATGAGGAAATACGATAATTAGAAGTATTTTTATTTGTTTCTTAAATAAAGCTACTCTTTGAAGCGCATCAAATGATCTATAAGTTTCTGATGAGCGCAGATCCATATGATGTTCAAGTGGAAAAATTAGAGTGTATTGGGTGTATCCAAAAGTGTATGAGTACACAATATGGTGTTAATAACACCATATGGCAGTGCTTCTCAAAGTTTCAACATTCGCGACCCAATATTCAATCATAATTTTCATCGCGCCCCCCTTATACAATATAACAATGTATTGAATTGAATAGTACTGCACTTTGACGCTAAAACTACGATATGATTCTTACCTCTTAAGTACTACTGGTGTACATAAACGTCTCATTCAGCCAAAGCGTTAATATCCCCGGACGTATATATACGTCTTTCCCAAGTACGATCTCTTCTGTGCACTGCTATCCATAAAATTATTCCGAAGGCTTTGGAATGCAATAAAAGGTCCTTTACAACAATGTTTGCGAAGGATTTACTTATTTCAGATTATTTGCTTCTTTATTCCTCTCCCCTACCCCAATACATCACATACGCGCGCCTACGTGGAAAACGGTTACCATTGGGGAGCGAATCGCGTAACTTTTAATCGGCATTTAAGGGATTAATTATAAACCATACAAATTATCAAGATAAGTGTTAATTTTGTATATAATTTTATATATGACAAACCCATGGGGTCACTGGTAATTATTAAGCTTGTTCTTAACCTAGTATTGTTAAATTAATTATACAATACATTGTGCAGTACTGATACATTTATAAGCGTAATATATCAGTGTGAATGAGTATTTCATTTTTTATTACGTCAGAATGTATTTTGTTTGTTTACTTTCAGTAAATCAATGATTTTTTTAAATAATCTTTTGTCTTTGACTTTTCAATATGCTCGCGCCCCTCGTAGAGTTGTCACGCCCCCAAGGGGGCGCGTCCCACAGTTTGAGAAACACTGCCATATGGTCAATCAGGGCAAGCGCTAGCAGTTTCGCCACCCGGGTAAAGAGATAAAATTCCACCCGTTTATAACAAAAATTAAAAGAGATAACCCAAACCCTTCCCACGCTTAATGGAAAGATAAAACGTGAGCAAAAAAATTGCTATTAATAATGTTGAAGTTTTGATTAGCAAAAAATACTAATTTATTAATTTATGTGTTTGGCACTGAATTAAAAGTTGGGTTGCACAGAAAAAAAGAAAAGAGTCGTTTCTAGTGTATAATATATAAAATACAGATACTAAAACAAATTACAAAACCACTAAATAATAAATAATACATCAAGATATATATTATAAATGTGAAAGTATGTTTGGTAGTGTTTCACGGATAAAAAACTGAATGGATTTTAATGAAACTATACAATAATATAGTTTATACATCAGAATAACACATAGGCTATAATTTATAAAGATATTGTGCGAAGTTTTTAAAATATAACGATAATCGTCAAGAAAGTAGGAAAAAATTCTGCCATCTGCAAAAAAGCCCGTGACAGCATACATCTATCTTTTTATCCCTTTTGTTTTGTCAATGCCATGCCTCAGTGCACGCTCGCTTTTAATTTATTCCGTTCATCAGTGTAATCGCTATTTTTTTATTTCATAATAAAACTAGATTTCGCAGGGAGAGGTGGTTGCGAGATTTTAACATAAAATAAATACAACAAAAAGTAATATTAATGTATTACACTCCTGATATAAATTATTTACACTATTTTAAGCGTTCATCACCCAAAATTTGTACCATGACAGTGGAAGGAAAAACTATGAAATTAAAATAAAATATCAATGTTTTTATGAGATAGCTTTTTTTTTCTTTTTGAATGTTTTTTCAGTACATGTAAATATATATCTGTGTGTGTTTATTAGATTAAAGCAATCTTTCAATCATCTGAATTTTTCTTTATTCATTACATAGAAATATTTATAATAATATATGTTTTTGATTCATTCATTAAAAAGAATTTTCAATTTAAACTGTAATTTTTCTTTATTTATTACTTTAGAAATTTTCTAATTATATAGATATTGATTCATGTAAAATTGAATTATTTCTATTATTTATTACTAAATTAACTTATTGTTAATAAAATGTAAAGTTTTTGTTTTGATTAAAATATAATTTTGTAATTTTTATAGCTTACACATACTAACATATATTTTATGAAAACTAAATATATTTTATTATTTTTTAAAACTAATATATTAAAAATTGGAAGTTATATCTTATCTGTGAGGGGTAAGAACAATAATTTTACACTAAAATTTGTTATCCTACGAATAGTTTTTAAAAAGTCATATATCGAAAATATGTGAATTATATTTCTGAAGAGGGAAATGAGGGAGCAAAAAATTTTACACTAAAAAACCTTGTATTATGCTCGGCTCAGAGGGAAAAAAGAAACCTGTCTTAAATCGGGACCATAGCTAGAAAAATTTTAAAAGCGAAGTTAAATTAAAAATTTTTAAACTCCTTTTAAATTCGCAGAATTTTTACAATTCTAACATTAATTTCTGGCGTTTATGATCAAGAGCTATTGTGTAACGCCGTTAGCCGATCCTGCAGTTAGTTAAAATTTTAATAGAGTTTAAATTTGAAAATCTTTCTCCACTTCCAATTTGAGAATAGTAATTTCTGTAACATTAATTTCTTTGGCCAGTTCTGTTCATTGGCTATTGTTGTCAAGCCGCTTAGCCGATCCTCCGCACTTGTGGAACGTAAAAAATTTTGAATTAATTTTAATTTGCAGAAACTCATTTCTCCACTTGCCACACTTATTGGGAGAGTAAGTAATATCCTTAAAACTATACCGAGATTTGGAGCAAAATCCAGGTTTGATATGAACTTTAAAAATTTCGATTGGACATTCTTTTTTATTTAGCAAAGCCAAAACCGCCATTATCTCGTCTGTCAGGTTCAGCGCGTTTATATATTTGATGAATTCCCATCAGTTAACACTCTTTCTAGATCATTACAATACTTTAGTACGTCGTTTTGAGGAGTATCTTTTAAATCACAAATATAAATAAGGAATGTACTCAAAAAGCTCATTAATGTTTTGCATTTTAAATTAATTACTATCGTGCTTTATAAGCGGCTAAAGAATTTTTTTTATACGAGAGGCAAATAATATTTTTTTCATTTGAATAACAATGTCTATCGAAAATGTCTTAAGACAATTACGGTACATTCAAGTTACGAAAACACACATACTTAAATATGTTAATCAACATGAAAATATTCTACGAAACTGATGTCATTTATATTTATATATGTAAAACGAAAAATAAATAAAATAGAAAAAGCACAAATGTAGCAAAATAATTATTTTTTCACTTTATCTTACGCAATGATTAAAATTACTGGACATTAAATCTAAAAAAGAATTTGAAAATGAAAATATTGTTACCTTTTTTGTTGTACCACTTAGTCTTGACTGGTAAGCACAGGAAGCTAAAAGAATTAGTTCGGAAGCCGAATTGATTCAAGGTTCGAGTCAAGATTCCCTCAGTTTTCTTCGAAAAAGGGTCATTTTCTCAAGGTCATTCTTCCCCTTTCTTTTAATTCATAAAATTTGACCGTGCTTTTCATAACTTTTGTTGAGACTAATCTCTGTCAAAATCTATCTCTTTCAATAGTACCCGAATTCATTCATACAAAACATTAAAAGTTGTAGGAAATTAGTTGAAAGAGAAGGAACTGGATGCCGAAATTCTTCTTCATCACCCCCTCTGCCTTCCCCATGAGACCAGCGTTGGGAAACACGACTTTAAATGCTAATGAATACTCGTTAAAAATACTCTAGGACACCATAGAAAACGTGAATATTTTGCATGCACATTTTAAATTTTTTTTTCTCCGAATTTTTATTTTGATTCATAGAGCCCGTGTGCGTACCTCGTGGAACCTCAGGGTTCCGTGGAACACAGTTTGAAGACCACTGGTTTATATCAATGAATTAATGTATTCTCTATTCGGCGTTTTTCAAAAACCATTTTAATAAAAATTTTAAAAATAAATAGAACCGACTTAAAAAAAGCACTAAAAAGTATAAAATTATTTTTAACCAACTTCACTGAAGTAATGTAAAGTAAATCCTTATATATTTAAAATCAAGTGCCTTATGTTTTTTTTGGGAAGTAAACCTTATTTTTTCGGAAAACCTTAAATTTTTTCCACCTCTTAATATTAACCCCAAAGGTAAATGGGGTAGTTTTTTAAAAGTTTTAATTTTGCATTTTATTTTGATTCTCAGTGGCTTTATTCAGATCAAATTTTAACCACTTTCGGAAACTTTTATTTTTTTTATCAATCCCTAAATGTTACCCCAAAATTAGGGGATGACATTTTAAAGCACATTTTTAACAATGGTACTAGTCCGGTAACATACCCTATTTAACAAAAAAAATCATACAAATCGGTTGAGATATGCCAAAGTAATCGCCGAACAAACATAAAAAATAAAGAAATTGATCGAATTTATAACCTTTTCCTTTTTTGAAGTCGGTTAAAAATACATGAAAAAGCCTCGTTTAAAAAGAAACATCCAGTAGAAGCTATTTAAATATTTCTTGAGAAATACTGAATATTTTTTAATTATTCTACTTACCTTTTACTTTTATAACACAACACAAGTTTAAAAAAAGCCCAGTAAATAGTAATTGTATTAAAACGCACTCTACTTCACTAGCAACCAATCTGTAATGCAATTATTCCATAAATAAAACAATAGAACTGCCTTCTTTCCTTTTATAGTCACGGTTAAAAGCGCGTGAAACCTTGTCAGGACTGATTTTTCGCGCCCGCCCTCATTTTCATACATATTTCGACAAATTAAGGCACACGGTTAAAAATTCTATTACAGCACTTTGTATGTGTATCCATTTATTTAAATTATAATAAAAATAGTGATTCTGCTTACGTTTTAAGCGTTTTTGTTACGTTTATAAGTGGGAATTTATTATGCTTGTGAGCGGTGTCCTTGAATTTCAAATATTTTGACTTTTAAAATATTTAAAAGTTCGTAAACATAAATATATATATATTATTAATATATATATATATAATTCTATTCTATTGCTGTTATATTCACCCGCGTGGGTTTTGGGCCTTAGCCTTGGATTATCTCATGTGCTATTATGTCGAAAATTTCCGCTGTAGGGAAGGTTGAGATCTCAGAAAAAACTGTTTAACCCTGTCTCACTGTTCTAAGTCAGTGACAGCTCGAGAAATCATAATAGTTTTTTCCACTCTAGCTAAATTTCTCTTTTTTGGTTTGTAATGGTTCCATGTTCTTGGTTCTTTTGGTTTGATCTGAAGATGTTCTAGGATTTATTAGTCTTCTTTTTAATTTATTTAGTGCTTTATATATATATATTAAAATTTAACATATTAATTTTTCATAAGATTTAAATGAATCTTGGATTATTTTCTTCATAAATTAGTTAATTTTCAAAGCCGATTTGCCGCCTCCTAAGGTTGCCACCACGGGCAGGGTCCCGGCTTGCCCACCCCTAGCGCCGGCTCTGGGTCAATGATTCCAAGATCAACATTTGTGGAATTAAAAACTCTAAAATTAGGCATAAATTCTATTGCACAGTTCATTATGAGTCTTGTAGCAAAATTAATGATCTTAAAACATTGTGATATTGAACCAAGTTATAACTGTGAGTCATGTTTAAAAAAATTAGATGCACGTAGGATTCGTGTAGCCCAAAGGCAGCATTTTGAGACCCCCCTCCCAAAAAAGCAAAATTGTAAAAAATAATGAAAAATAATTAGAAGACTCTTTTGTAGACGCAAATGGTAAAAAAAATGCTTCATGTGCTTCTGGAAAGTACTAAAAAAAGTAAACGCTTAACAAATTATAAATTTTTACTTTAAAGCCTGTTTTCCCGAAATGCAACTTTTTTTCACCTTTATGTACCTTTTTCTCAAAAACTACTCGTTATATAATTCTCAAACTTTCAGTGAGCATACTTTTAACATGTTTACACATTTTAATGGAGAAATTAGATATATCTGATAAACCGTTTTGGATAAGGCCTTTTTAATCTAAATTTAGGGAAAAATAAGCATTTTTAAAAAATTCATAATTACTTTAATTTTTAACAAAATGACAAAACCCTTCGTTAACGTTTTGTTGATAGTATACATAACCGTCTTTATAAGTTTTATTCATGAGAAGTAAGTAGTTTCGAGAAAAAGTACATAAACTTACGTAATTTAACATGGGCTTCTATGGACGTGCCGGACACTCTTAAGCTTTGATTTTAAAAATTGTACTAATCTCAAACCTTCATCTTTATCGAAATCAATATTGAAATCGCTGTCAAGTATGAGAAAAAGTACATGATACTGTTTCTTCAGTAAAATAGAATAACTTTCAGTATATGTTAAAATTAACATTTATTATTTTATATTTATATATAACAATAAATACCCTTAGAATTTAAGATAAAATGGATTTCAAATTTTCATTATGTGTATTCACTATATACAAAAAACATTCAAATTGATAGAAACGTTCGAACATTTGGTTATTTCAATTGTTTTTTTACCCGTACCTCGTAAATTAAGAGAATAAATGACAAACGGAAGAAATGTTTTTGGAAAAATGGAAACGTATCTGATGTAAAATGCATTATAATAAACAAACATATTTATCAATTTATAATAATAATTTCCTTCTTGGGATTTTAAATTATAGAATTGATCATATTAATAATCATTTTCCAATTTCTCGCGACAACTGTTTGCTTAAAAAATGGCTCTAAAACCAAAATGTAGTTTATTAAATGCGGCAAGAGAAAAAACCCAATAAAAGATCAAGTGTCTAAAAGTGTCAAATATTAATGGAATTTTTAGAATAAATATAAAGCTAAAAATTTCAAAATAAAGAATAATTATTATGGTTTTAAATAATAGTTTTAAATCGATCCCTTTTTCGTTAAAAATTATGCTTATTGAACGGAATATATCTGTGAATTCAATTTTCTTATTATGTCAGAAATGCAATTTTTCAAACGTACATCGAAATTTTTTTTTAATAAACTTTAAGTTTTACGAAGGATAATAAATTTTCATATTGATAAATGTTTAAATGAATTTCAAAAATTCTATATTTTATGATTCATTATATTTTAACACTAGAACCGCAATGGGGTCATTTTGACCCCAAAACAATTTTGTTTTTGATTTTCTCAAAAAGTTACTAACGGAATTGAAAAAAATTTCTTTTCCTATTTTTATACCAATAATAATCTGATAAATTATGATGCGTGAAACACTTGTCATTTTTTGGTTTTAATACTTATTCCTAAAACCGCAGAATTGGTCATTTTAACCCCATTATAATCACAAGTACTAATTTTTCAATTCAATGATTCCTGGAGTGGGAAAAGCTTTTTCAGCCCTCTAAGATACCGTATTTAATTTTCCTGTACAATGTACTAGCAGAAAAACCACTTCTGGGAAGAAACCCCATGTGTAAATAATCAGATTCAAATCCAGATGAAATGAGCTCTGGAACTTTTGTTAGAAATGATGGAACGATTTGGGAAAACATCACCTCTGGAAGTTGTACGCGTGGAGGAATTGTTGAACATAATATTTTCAAAGAAAATAGTAGCCCAACCAGTTATGCAAAGCGAAATATTGAAAATGACTTAGCAATTAGTTCAGGGAGGCTACTTTTAGATGAGCCTATGCTTCGTCATATCAAAAATTGTAGCGAGGAAGAAGCTCACTGGAAACTGGGAAAAAATGAATGGCCTAAAACTTTAGATGAACTAGATGCTTTTATATCAATTTTGTATGCACGAGGTATATACGGTGCAAATAATTTAGAGCTTGATAGTCTGTAGTATGTTGTTTGGGGTACACCTTTCTTCCGCGATAGTACGGCGAGAGACAAATTCAGAGAACTTATGAAATTTCTGCGATTCGACAAAAACACTACACGATCTGAACGCCTTCAAACAGATAAATTGTGTTTCCTTTCTGAAAGTTTGGAAGAAATTTATTGAAAATGAGATAATTTTCTCTAAACCAGGACCATATATAACTATGGATGAACAACTGTTTCCGTCTAAATCTAGATGTCGTTTCACGCAATATATGCCAAGTAAACCAGTTAAATTTGGTATCAAGTTCTGGCTTGCCGGTGATATTAATATAAAACATATTTGTGTGTGTGTGTGGTAACGCTGATATTAATGTAAACCTATTTCTCTTCGAATACGTCGTTTTGCGTTTGATAGAACCTTTCGAAAGTAATGCAAGAAATATCACTACAGATAATTTTTTCATTACACTAAATCTGTCCCAAATGTTAAAAACGAAGAACACTAGTTTAACTGGGACGATGAGACGAAATCGGAAAAAAATGCCTGAATTTGTGAAAAAAAGTAAAAGATGTCGTTATAAGATACATTGTTACTGTAGCATGATGATATAACTTTGACAAATTATCAGGGGGAAACCAGCAAAAATGTCTTATTATTGAGCTCCCTTCATCCCCCAGTTGATATCGGCAATAATCACCCCAAAAGCTTCCAGAAACAATATCATTTTATAACTCAACAAAATTTGGTGTCGACATTGCCAACCAAATGGCTCGGAATTATTCTGTGAAGAGGCAGGATCAAGGAGGTAGCCAGTTCATGTATTTTACAATATTCTTGATCTTGCAGGGATTATTTCATGGATTTTATACAAAGAAGTTACTGGTAAAAAACTTACGAGGAGGGAATATCTTCAACAACTCATTGCAGTATTGTGTAGTGAGTATATTCACAAAAGAAAGTACGTCAGATACACAGACAAAAGCGGATACTACTGAAGAATCTGCGCAGATGCAAAGAAGGGTTCATTGCAAAGATTTCCAGTGTAGAAACAAAACTGTAGATACTTGTTCTGACTGTAAACTACCGATACAAAACATACTGTAATGATTTCACACAGCTCTTAGATAAACTATTTATTTCTCAGTAAGAAAATCAAAAAAATAAAATTAGAATATTCTTTCACAATTCAATAGCAAAAGGGTCCACAGATTTCGAGTATCTTTTACATAAAATAATGGCGTAACTTCTGCCGCTAGAGAAAAGACATTATTCAAATCATGCGTAAAAAGGGTTCACTCTTGGTAATTCCCCACTGAGTCTGAGTGAGTTCGCTGGCTCCAAATTCACCGTGCTCTTTCGCACTCTCTACCATTCCAAAATCCGCCTTACTTC
This sequence comes from Trichonephila inaurata madagascariensis, assembly GCA_019973955.1. NCBI lineage: Eukaryota > Metazoa > Arthropoda > Arachnida > Araneae > Nephilidae > Trichonephila > Trichonephila inaurata. The sequence goes on from BMAV01015840.1 coordinate 38,169, forward strand.
GAGGTTCAAGTATCGCTTTCTTTCGTTGATCGGGACTCAGACTGTTCCCGGATATTCCCAGTTCGGAGACCGCCGTACTTCGCGGGCTCGTTATCGCTTTTTTCTATCGCTCAAGGGACGTCCAAACGGCTCCCTTCAAAATCCAGTCTCTCTTCCGGTCTCTCTTGCTCTCCTTATATCCTCTCTATCTCTCCTAATCATCCTTTTGTCATCTCTTGTTCTTTTGCCGCCACTCGGTCTCGGCTTCCTTGATCTCTTGCCTAATGGGCGCCGATGGCTGGGTGCCCATTGTAAGTTTTCAGACGCGCCGTCGTCACCGAATCGCGGGAAAATGAAAACACAATGTTATGGCATCTCTTTTTGACAGTCCGGACAGCCTGGGAAAAAGGGTCCGAAACTTTGACCACCCAGTTACGAGATTCTTTCTCCAGCAATTAGGGAAATGTCTGGAATTTTCGCAACGTCTGTCGGCAAGGGGCAAAGGGTCTGTTGCAAATAGGGGGAAGAGACCGGCTTCGTCACAATGCAAACATACAAAACGGACAAAACATATAACATACAAAAAGGACATTTATAAACGTATCATAAGTAATTATTTATATTATTATAAACTTATTTAAAGTAATGCTAACGGTGGAAAAGCGAATAAGATTTTTATAAATATTATACATTTTTTATTTACGGTTGTAGTAAATGAACTTTTTGAGTTAAAGATTCCAAAAACATATTTGTTACCCGCATTTTTTTACTCACCAAATTTGGTGGTTTTTATATATTATAATGAACCTCTTCTTCCAGTGTAATCCAGCAGTGGATGTGTGTGTGATTTTAACTACCAAGTTAAAGTGGAACGCACACACACAGAAAAGTCATTACTCACGATAAAATCGTTTGGATCGAAAACCGGTTCTCAACGTTAATGACGCTAATAGGCAAAACGATACAAAATGTAGTTTGCTAATGCTATTTTTTTTTCTTTTTTGATGGCTTAAATTTCAAGTTATACTTTCAAATTTCCCCCATTGATAGCAAACAATGGTAATTTTTAAACAAAAAGGGCAAAAAAAAGTGGGCAGGGAAAAGCTCCAATAATACTAAAAATTTCTATGGATATAAAGCAAATAATTGTTCAAAGGATAATGCTCTTTGAATTTTGATTTTTGAAAAAATACTCAGTTTTCAGCATTATTTCAAAATGAAATTTGAGTTTTCTATGTTAAAGTATAGGAGGTGAAAACATTAAACACATTTTAAAAGAAAAATTTGATTTTTTCGAGTAGAATTAAATAGAAAAGAAAGTATGCTTCCTTCGTTTGGCTTGTGTAGCCAGAATTAAGTTTTATGTTTTTATTAACTAACTTTTTTCAATTTTATGTTCGTTCTGAACTATTTTGGACGTAGTTAGGACTTTCCCCAACAGATGACACCCCCATATTTTGTAAAACAAATTTATTCTTCTATGAATACTTATTTTTGGCGATATCTTTCTGAAATATAGTCTCACCAGCTATAAAATTATGGTAGCTTGCAAATTGTGACAAATATTGGGTAATGGAAAAGATTTATGAAGTACGGAGATTTAACAATCTGATGAACTTCCCCATTTAGAAATGATTTAAATATTTTCTACATGTATGCTTTAAGGGTCTCAGGACCCTTAACAGATATCCGTGCTTTCGAAAAAAACATCCTTCCTCAAACCAATGTAAGTTATCAATAAAACAAAACAATAATTTTAAATTTTACCACTTCATAATCATATACTCGTATATTTGTATTATTTCTCAAATTTTCAAAGAATTTGAGAAAAATTTAAAAGTTATGAAGTAATACAACTTGGACAATTTTTAAAATTATGAAAATCAGTATTTTACTCCATGCAGGATTCTGAAGAACAAAAATGATCAAAATTTACAAAATGAATTTTACTTGGAATAAAAATGTTCACTTTTGAAGTTATATCTACTTTTAATAAATTTAGAGAAAAAAATATTTTTAATTACAATTATAACAATTTTTTAAAAAATTTAAGAAAAATTAAATTTAAATTAAAAAAATTCTATTAATTTTTTTTGTTTTGAAAATTGTTGTATAAGTTATGAAGAACCTTATTTTAAACTGGTGCATGAAATTTCAAATTGATATCATAAATAGTTTCTGAGAAATCCTGAGCGCAAGCTAAAATTTTTTGTTTTGAGAAAAATGAAATTAAAGGTAGGACTCTTGTTTTTCACTAGTTATTTCTCAATAACTTCGGAAGTTTTACAGTATCAACAAAATTTTGGAATCAAAATGCTCAGAAACGATGAGGCTTTAACATATTTTTTTTAAAATTGAAAAATTCTCAATTTAAGAGTCTTGAGACCTCTTAAAAAACTCATTTATATATAGATAATTTATAATTATGCTGCTTACATTTTTTGTCTGTTATTGAAGAAATGTGTTTAAAAATGTTTAAATTCTGTGAAACGACTGAATGAAGAATAGAAAGTATATTTATTTTATACTTGACCGAAAGTTGTGAATTAACTAAAGCACATAAATTACTTCTCCTTGAAGCTTAGAATTTAAACTTTTAATCTAATTATTGTAATGTGCAATTATTATTATTATTTTTAACTAACAAAGAATTTTTTCCCATCGAATAGATTTTATATTTGACGTAAAATTTTACAATTAAACCGTTGGAAAAATTATTAACTATAAATCTTGTTTTCTAATTTAATTAGCAGAAACTTACTTTTTAAATTAATTATGCTCAAATTCTCAGCTACACATCAAATTCTCAGCATGTTTTTGTGAAAAAAAAATTAAAAATGGTGTAAAATATGTTATCGATATATGATATATTTACGAAATATAAAGTGGCCGCGATAGCCTTGTGGTCAAGGTAACGGACTCGTGGCTGGCGTCTCATGAGTTCAAGCCTAGTGCCACTGAAGACACGCCGTGTAGGGAAGTGATGCACGTTAAATCTGTAGAGAGCTCAAACGTCCTCCCGTTCATGTGAAGGGGTAGTTAGGAGAAGGGGTGCCATCTCAGGTGTCGTCCTCGTCACTTGACCATGGTTATAAAATTACGAGAACCGTTACCAAAAGCACTCGAGTAGCTGAACAGTGTGCACTCACTCCCTTTACGAAAAGTTAAAATATTGATTTTTATTGCTAGTTTATTTTTAAATTAGACAATAAAGCATTCGCAAGAAGATAATCTGCGGAATAAACTTTTAAAAACACAAACTTTTACAAAGTTAAAACTTAATTTTCTAAACATGTAAACGGTGTTTTCATTTTTTAAACACAAATATACATAATTTTTAATTCTAGAAAACTTTTAAAATGAATGATTTATTTTATAAGCGAAGGAAAAATGCAACTGTAATAATTAATAATGTTTCCTTTTTAATCTCGCAATTGAAAATCGAATTTCTCGATATCCAAATGTTAAGAAGTCTCACATTTCTCATTTTCCATTATTCATTTGCTCAGAAAAACTCATAATCAGTTATGAGCTATTTACACCTTTATGGGGAGGAATATTTATTCTACCTATTAGAAAACTTATGTAAATTTAATTATTACAAAGATTTTTACAGAGTAAATTATTATTTTAAAACAATCAGTTTATATCTCAATATAATATGATAAATTACTTCGTTCGATTTCCGTTTTGTTATCCACAAATCCGTTTAGCGACCTTCCAAAGGCATCTCGTCTTGTCATGATGTCAATATTTCATGGAAATTTCATTTCAGAGGGGACCAGAAAACACCTTTTGTCCGGAGTCCTTAGAAAATAAGAGGAAAGTACAAAAAAATGGAGAAATAGGAAACTTTATTGCTCTGTAATAAAACAGAAAAGAGAGGAAGAAACGGGGGAAGGAGTCCCCGCTTTCTGTGATTTTTGAGAAGTTTTCTGATGGGGTTTTGTGAAGGACAAGGGGGCAGCCCAAATGACCTTGCAGGCTGCTGGCCACTTCGGAAAAACATTACAATTCAGCGGGCCACATAAAAATATATATCTCTATGCTAGATTTGGATATTAATTACAAGCATTTATTGGATTAATAATTTAAAACAGAACGAGTTATTATTGTTGTTTTCATTATTTTTTATGAATACAAACAGATAATATAATAATGATAATGCAATGATCAAATAATATTTAATTTATTTGTGTGTGTGTGATTAGTGAGATATTTATTTCTCAACTCTTTCACACTGAATTTTTTAATTCATTTATCAATAGAAAATTTTGAAGCTATAATTTGCAATGGAGATTCAAATAACAATATTTTTCAAATATTCTCTGATGTGATTAAATGCATCGATTATTAAATTATCTTTCCCTTGCAATTATGTATTTAAATGACTGAGTGTTTTGGTATTTACTAAAAGACATAAGTTCAATAACCATTCATCATTCTTTAATTTTGGTACAAAGCAACGCAATAAAATAGAAACAGTTATGGGATTTATTTGTTACAAAACACTACATTAAACATAAAAATATTGCATAAAATAATCGTATTTTGTAAAACTGTAATGAATCTCGCGGGCCTCAAAATTATTCAAAGTGGGCCGCCAGTTGGCCACCCAAGGCGTAGGACAATCATTCCATCTGAAGTAAAATACGTTAAATATTGTTCGTCTTAGTCACTTTTTGAATTTTGAGTAGAGCTTTGTGTATTTCTTACAGGACTTATTTCAATTCAGCTTAATTTTTATATTTCTAAAAATTCCTTTAAAAATAAGATTACTTATTCCGCGAGATTTGAAACAAATCTACTCTAAATTTTGATTACAAAAAAGTCTAGTTTTCAAAGTTTTAAATGAAAAAGAAATCTTTTGTTTTAAAATAATAGATTTTAGTATGAAATACAATTCAGTTCAGTGTAAAAAGATACATTAACTCTGTGCATAAAGGCAAACAAAGAGATTTAGAAAGAACTTTTTACAAAGCTAGAAAAAATTTATTTCGAATGTATTTTCGCTGAAATTCTTGATAGAAATACACCAAAAGATATGCCTTTGAGAGAGCCACAGGAAGTAGAGGAATCTATAAACTTGCAAAAAACTAAAAGTAACTGATATAGGATAGAAAATAAAATCTACATATTATCGAAAGATTGAGAAACGTCGAACTTTGAAGCTACACTAGGTCTATCACGAAACCTCAAAATTTTGAACTTCAGTCAAGAGACGAGGACAATACCTAAGATGGCATCCTATTTTTCAAACTTCCACATCCCCCAGCAAGAGGACTTTGAGTCACGCTCCCCTCTTTGGAGCCAACCAAACCCCTGACTTAAACATCGCCGCCCCGACCATGAGTTCGTGACCATGATCTTCTTGCTCTTGTGATCTCCTATATCTTCTAGAACAGGATATCGTAAGAACTGCACATGATATCTGTATATATTAAGCAGCGTATTTTCTGGATTCCTACATAAAATGAAACTATTATTTTGTGTGTTACCAAATATGCGTAAAAATCAAATAATCTTATAGTTATCTAATGGTATATATATATATTAAATTTATGCTATTGTTATACTAAAATCAATAATTGTATGTGATTTAAACTTGTATTTTAATCTATATGTATATGCAGCATAAAATATAACATGTCTAATATAATAATACCACACTTTCATCAACTTTGATATATTTCAGAATTTGAACGGAGAAACGATGAGAAAAATTTGTAATATTTATTCTTTTGTTTGTACTTTCTTCATTTTAAAAATGTTTGAATATCTTAGAAATACACTTGATACGATTGTGATGCTGCCATATTTAAAAGTAATATAATGAAATCATTATTTGTATTTGTCTGAAAAGTATTTAATTATAGTTTATAGATGAGAATTTGTCTAAGAAGAAAATTGAGGCAATTCTTAGTTGATTTTCTATGTAGACTCGAAATATTTTTTCTTATTAGGAAAGAGAGAGAGAATTTTTACTTCGATAAGTAGAACCAAAAGTGGAGAGCAGAATGCATGCATTTTTCTCTTTTCAAACAATTAAATCTCTCCATCAATGACATTCATATAATTTACAAAATAGCTGTAAATTTATGTTTAGAGTTATTTTTCGATTTTTTCGAAATTTCGTAATTGTCCATAATTCTGGAGATCTTTGTCAAATAAGAGGTTCATTGCAAATTTATTAGCTTCCATGCTCTCAAAAATTGACACATTTGTTGAGTAGTGCAGAGTTTCATGGAGAATTGTGCCGCTCTTGAAATAGGTTGTATAATTACAAAAACTCTGACTTTATATAGTCGAATTAATCTACATATCAAGGTATCTTCCTGAGAGGCAGGGCTGTGAATTAAACGCGAATGCTAGCCCAAATATTCCTCAAGAGGATTAGTTAGAGGTCGCGTATAGATTCGCCACAACGTCACAAGCACTGAGACCAAAATTGGGGTTGTTTGCAAGACAGCAAATGTCTGCACGAACAGTTCGATGACGTTAACAACAGTATAAACTCTCAGCTCGAAGACCATGGTTGCGGTTACTCTTGACGTTGCATCACAGACAGGAGCGTCTTCAATTGTGTTATTAAGGACAAATCTCTGGGTACACGAATAGTGAGACGTCATTTTTTCAGATGAATCCAGGTACTGTTTACAGCATCAAGCTGGTCTCATCCGTATTTGACAGCATCGTAGTGAACGTGCATTCGTCATCGTCATACTGGCCCATCACCTGGCGTGATGGTATGGGGTGCTATAGGATACACGTCTCTGTCTCCTAGTTCGCATTGATGGCACTTTGAACGGTGCACGTTACATTTCTGGTGTGTTACAACCCGTGGCTCTACACTTTATGCTGGCCCTGCGAAGCCCTACGTTTCAGCAGGATAATGCACGACCGCATGTTGCCGATACTGTACGGACCTTTCTTGATACAGAAAATGTTCGGCCTTCGTGTTCGCCAGATCAGTCGGCAATAGAAAACGTCTGGTCCATGGTTGCCGAGCGACTGGCTCGTCACCATACGACAGTCACTATGGTTGATAAACAGTGCCATCGTGTTGAAGCTGCATGGACATCTGACCTGTACATGCCAACCAATCTCTGTTTGACTCAATGATTAAGCGTATAATTGCTGTTATTATTGCCAGAGGTGGTTTTTCTGGGTACTGCTTTCTCAGGATCTATGCACGCAATTTTCTGGAAAATTTAATCACTTGTTATTTCCTCACACACAGCATAATATATCTGTCCAACAAACATCATTTTATTTGTGTATTTCATCTTGGTGTAGCAATTTTAATGGCCAGCAGTGTAAAATTAAAAAATGTATACATGTAATTCTCAGCATAATAAAATATATGAAAACTGTAGTATTAGTTCAGTTTTCATGTATAAAAAAACACATAAAAACACTGTAAAATTATTAATTCTCATATTAAATCATAAAAATCACATCTCAAATATAACCGTTACGTGTGAGGACTGTGTATTTTTTTAAACAAAATATAGCATTAATTTTGAGTAAATTTAGTCCGAAACTTCAATAATGTAAACCGAAATCTTTGAAAATGTTTTTTTCATATATAATAATACTTTTATAACAATAAGGTTCACAATAACCAGTGGAGTTTCAAGTTGACTGCCTAGTCAATAAATTTAAGTAAAATCGAAAAGTAAAATAATTCGTTTCACAAATATTGGAAATCATTAGGATAAACCATAATAATAGTGAAGGAGTGGTAAGGACCAAATAATACAAAAAGTATACAATGGTAAGATCCCTATAATATTTTTTAAAAAAAAAGGTGGAGGGAGCCGGATAACTCTTAACGTCGATCTAATCATTCAATTTTAGTTTATTAAAATAGAAACTAATTCTACGGCATTTAAGGGATTAAAATGAGCAAGCTCACACACACAACACACCTTTTTATAGGCCATTTCAGGTGTGCAATGAATAATTTAATGACGAATTCGAAGGATATATTTCCTTATATTCTTCTCTTACTCCAAATGATCCCTCGTTATACAACCTATATTCCTGAAAATCTTTCCCCTTTTAAAATAAGAACGCGTACTCTTCTTTCGAAAACTTTCTCTTTCCCAAATCACCTCACGACATCTAACCTAATCGAAATGTGACCATTGGATGGTGGGATAGTCTGAAGAGTAGGGTATTATATACCTCGAGCACACAGTCGTCGTCACTCGACCGTGATTTAAAATTACACCCCCATCGCCTAAATAACCCTCTTGTTACTTACTGCAAACGATGACGTAAACGTACAATAATATCAAATCAACAATTTGATGTTTCGTGTTCCTGTCTCTACTCCTTTAACCCAAAATTCCTCAACTTCTTTCACTTGCTCTGAACATTTGTGTTATATAGTCTATCTTGAGGTTCATTATCTATCGAATGTAATGCTTTAAAGCTCTATAAATAAAGAGTATTTTTTACGTGATTCACTCTTTTTGCTTGCTAAATAGATTTTTATTTTGCTTATTTTAACAGAAAACATCAATAATATTAATGAGAACATGCGTTGTTTCTCTATCGTTTCTATAAGTTTTTAAAATGTCTGAAACTAATTGCAAGGCTGAGTGATAAAAATGTAGAGGAAACAACTTCGCTTTCAGATATTTATCGTATATTGTGAACAGCTACAGTTCAGAGAGAACGTTCATATATTTTCTTTTAAGTTAAAAGTACTTTTCATATTAAATCCATCAATACTACAGTATAGTTTTGCTTCTAAAACTACACATATTTGAATGTGTTCACCATAGATTCTTTTCACCATCAAATGATTGAGTGAATATTAACGTCGCACTGTTCAGCTACACGAGGGCTTTCGGTGACGAACCTCGTAATTTCTTTTCACTATCAAATGACAAGACAAAGCAGATCATGTCCCAATATTACGATGAACCAAAGGAGCAGAGGGCACTTGCAATTGTTTTAATATTGCAAGCGCGATTATGCTACCTGTAATAGAATTCGGTCTGAAAAGTCTTTTAGAAGGTTAAAGAATATATCTGGATGACAAGGTTCTAATCGTTCCTGGTTCTTCCTGGAGAAATATTTGTTTCAATACTGCCCCCTTCCTTTTAATAAGCCCATGTCCACGTAAACGTCCTCAGTAACAAATTACAGGGAAATCACATTGCCAAGAAGTTTCTACGACATTATTGTTAACTGCTTTCAGAAAACGATATATACTACAAATTTACGTTATTAACTCTAACACGAATGTTATTCGGATGCATTAATATTTCAGAGATCATTTAGTGCTGAGAAATACACCCCTCATTACTATGCGTCATCGAAACAAATTAAACAGGAGTTTTCTTTTCTCCTATTAGTCTTCACGATAGTTGTTGTGTGCTTCATTTCCCCATGCGCAAAAAACAACACAATTATCTATCAGTTGACAGAAAACCGACATTCAATGGAAAATCAGTCATTTTTTCTTTAGGAGGGACAAAATTGCTCATTTGGTACTTTAAGTATTTTTATAACTATTTATTTATGATTAGTGAAGTATAAAAAGTTGTTACAGTACGCATGGAAAAATTTTAGACAATTTAAAAAAAAATAAACTTATGATCGTTGGGATTGAATAGTCTGTTGAAACAAAGCATGAAATACATTGGGAAAAAAGTCAAAATGATCTTAATGGTGCTTCTACTATTGAGGTAAAATGGGTTCATCATATGATTCACATTTCGTCACTTTCTTTAAAGAAAATCATTTAAGTTGTGCCACATATTTTTACTTGAGAAAAAAGAAATGCAAAAATATAGAAATATACACTCATGTTCCAAATTAACCTTTAACTTCGCACAGTTGCATTTCTGCAACATATGAAATAATTTAATTTAATAGACTCAAAAATTTTTAATTACCTGCAAATAACTTATCTGAGAAAAAAAAAGATTACTGCAACGAAATACATGCTAATTTTGTCACTAGATGGAAGTGCATTTTTTCCAGAAATCACAACAATTATGAAAATCTCTGCCTCAAGAACTGTGTTTTTGCTATAAAAAGAATTCATTATATTTTATGCTTCCTCTTGTTTATTGACGACATAAATTACCAGGTAAGAAATTTAAGCATTTTATGAGGAATAATAAAATCCTCATATAAAAAGTTTTGTAATTTACAGCACTATGTGCAATGTTGCACTTCTGCAACAAACAAAAAAATGACTGAAATTCAATTTAAAACTGCTTAATTTTTTTTTCATATTTTTCCCTTTTATTATTACTTAAGAACTAGCTGATATAATTTTTCACATAGAAATTTGAAAAATTGCGAAGTTAAGGGTTAAAGTCACAAACATAAAATCTGTGAAAACTGGTGAATTATTCACTCTGTTCCAATGAAATTTGGCACAGAGACATATTACAATGTACGAAAAAATATAGCAACATAACCATATAGAAAAGATTTTAATTGTGAACTATAATACAAGTTATATGAAAAAGTGTGAAAGCAGGAATCAGAGTTAAAGCATTTAACTCGGGAAAAGTTTGTCTAATATATGGAGTGCGGCCTCTGTGAACTGAAATACAAGCCTTACAACGAGCTGCCATATTGTTTACGAGGATGTCAATAAGTGTTTGTTGCAAAAAAGTACATTTTTTTCAAAAATGGGACTTTTAATTCCTGGGAGATTCTGGGAGGGGAGCTAAGCTTAGAAATGGCATTTTCCTAGACGATCACAAACAGATTCAAAAGAACTATGAGTTGGAGATCGCGAGGGTAAATTCATAGGCGAATATCTGCTCCTTCATGAAGTTCATCAACAATGTGAGTTCTACTTGGCAGCACATTATCGTTCATAAAAATGTAGTCCGGGCCCATAGTTCCCAGAAAAACGAACGTGTGGGAACGGCCCAACTTTACACAAGGTTTCCTTTACCACCAAATCTGTCAATTTCTGCTAGGTATTAGGAATGGAAGTGAGCTCCATTTTCTCTCCAGGTGAATACTCAACGAAAATCACTTTTTCCGGTTCATTTTGTTTCATCAATGAAAGGAACATGACCCCCATTCTTGCGGTGTCCACTACTTTACTGATGCTTTTAGCTTCACGATATCCGGGCTTTCCTGCTGAATGCAGTCAAATGGACGCATTAGACTGGACGCCGGGTGTAAAATCCAGTCTCTGCAATATGATTGCAGACTTTTCGCCTGGAAATTCTCGTTCCAGACACAGCAGCAACGTCACGACCAAGCTGTGAAGCTTTTTCGTATATGTCATCGTGCACATAATTACAAGTCGTGGTCATGTGTAGATTTCAATGCTCTGTGGGGGAATTCGCCGACCTTCTTGGTGTCAGTATATATTGTTTGGAATTGTTTTTATAAACAGGAGACCACTTGCGGGTCACTTGTAACCATCAAGCCAACTCCGCTCTTTACACTGACCAGATTCAAGCTTGCAACGGCACTCCATTTCAAGGAATCAACTAAACGATTCCGAGAAGTCATTCTCACGGCAAAAAGATTAACTTTTTTTTAATGCAATATTCACAAAACTGGCGAGAAATTTCCATATGCTTGAACGACCTTAATCCAGTACTTTTTCAAAAACTAACAATAGTTAATGTCTTTCCGTGAACTGAAAGGTTGGTGTATTTTACAATACCGTTCTTCAAAATTAAATTTACATGAGGCATTTTAAAATTACGACGAAAAACATGTTTGTGACCTTAATTTTAGAAATGAGTATAATACAATGTAACCCTTTTTTAGCTTACATTTCTGATGACCCATGCGCCTACATAATTCATTTCTTAATTATTACAAACATTTCTATAGTACTTATTTTAAAGGAACATCTTAGCACACAAATATATTTTTGTTATATTAGAATGTTGTATCAGAGGAAAAGCAAATGCTTTTTAATTTTCATAAAGCTATTTTTTTTGTGTAAATTGTCCTTTCTTTAGCAAAAAGAAAAGGTGATTGAGCCCTACTGAAGAAATATTTTCCAAACTCACAACATATGATATTTAAGCATGGCTTTTATTCAATTCTTACAAAATGACAATTTATCTTCTGTGTTTTTCAGGTCTCATGGGTGGGGACCTCGTTAAAACCAAGGGGTTCACTAAAAGGGCAGCTTTTTAGATTTAAAAACTGGAATCTTTTGGCCCCTAAATCGTTAACGGTGAAGACTAGGCTGTAGAGTGCCAAGTTAATACAGAACCAAAGATGAGTCTAGAAATTCAGCTAAATATCATCGGTGAGTATTTATTTCATCTGTCATTTTAACACAGCATATATTTTCAATTTGCACCGATAACTGAAGTGTACAACAAACAGACGCTAAATATTCCATTAGATTTTAAATTTTTTAAAAAATACATTGCTTTTGCTTTTTTTTTTGAATAATGAATTTTTTGTTGTTGTTGTTACTAATGCCACCTGATCGGCAAAGGCCAGATCAAGGCCCATGAAATTCATCATGGAAGGGCTGTGATACCTTCGTTAGCCGTAACGGCACCATACAGGTGACATACGATTTCCGATTCCCCCCCATTTTGAGGGGGAACACTCTGGGGGGGTCAGGGCCCCTTCCCCAAGGAACATGAGGCGAAAAACCTATTCCCCCTCCACAATTTAGGCATAAACTTTTAGGAAATTTTCTCCCGTTCCTGCACTTGGGAACAGCCAAAACTTTCGGGCCCCCTGATTTAACGAACATTTCGTTAAACAGGGGGTTCCCCAAAATCTTCAAACTTTCCTGAGCATGCAAGAGTTCTCGAGCAGGGCGGCTAATATGCATTTAATTTATAATTTGACCTTTACATGCCCTCGCTCCTTACAACCCACCACCAAATCGCAATGAATTCGATTATATCGTCCCGAAAACACGCTTGTATAACAACAACAACAAAAAACATTAGATAAATCTAAATTTGTAGTCAACTTGGTTTATGAAATTATTTGCTTCAGTTGCAATTTTCCTAAGTTTCGCACTGAATATAAATACAGATATATATTCAACTTTAAAAAGTTAAAATGAAAAAAAAGATCACATGTGTTGTATGAGATAGTTAACACATACATTGAAATTTAACCGTGCGACAACTTACAGCTAAGGTGGAACACTTGCACTGTGTCGTGCATGCACACATGCACGATAACAAAAATGCCGCTACAGCAGGCTGAGATCTAAAGCCATTCTTAAAAATTATTGGATCAACTGTGTGTGCTTAAGAGCAAATACAGGGAAGTGGTAATTAACTTTTAAATGATAAGGGGATGGAAAACGTATTACAACAAACATTTTTTTTTCTGTGGAAACATACATTTGCGCTTTTTTAAATTTTAGAGTGTTATCTAAAAACATTGTAGGAGTATAAAGCATATACGATATAAAAGTATTTGAGTGAATTTGTATAAATTTGTTTGTTTGGTTTTTCACACACAAGGATAAAATTCGTTAGAAAGCGACTTTCCTTCAATAACAGTTTCGTATTTTTTTTATCAAGCTATAAAAAATAGTTATGTTTGAAATTCACAGTAAAAACATAAATGTATGCAAAATTTTAACAAAATTCATTTTGTAAAACCCTACGTGGTACAAGTGTGAATATTTGAATGAAAGACCGTAATACATACACTTCTGAAAAGAAATAAATTATTAAATAACATGTTATATCAAAAGCTTCGTTTTTACAATTTTTATTTTGTTAATTTTCAATATTTTGTCAATCAGCATAACTATTTTATTAGATGTGTATGGGGAAAGATTGGAATGTGGAAGTACGAAAAAAGATAAACGAAAAATATTTGAGTCGTGTTCATATTTATAATTGATTCCATCATTGTTAATTTTCCATTTAACGGAAAGGTACTTAGAGATAAATTATTGTGCCTAACATACTTTTTAATTAAAAAGTTTCATAACCACAGCAACTGAGGGGTCAGGGTCATGAATTTCATCTTTTCTTTTAACATTAACCATTTGCTTCTTAGTTTTGAGCTTTTTTCCCCCTATTTTTGAAAAACACAAAAATATTTCTCAAAATGTAAAATTTTCTTTTTTTCACTTATTAAATCAGGATGCATATGAATAATAAAAAAATTCCGTTTATTAAATACACTTTTCATTATTAACTATAAAAAAATGCCCGTAGGCATATGGTAGGATACAACTAACTATTTCAGTTAAAGATTTAAAATCAGCAAATATACAAAATGGATGATAGAACCTTTAAATTAAATTGGTAACCTTTAGACTACGTTTTCGTGGGATTGACCCTTTTGGTAGTTTATTTTGAGTACTGAAAATGTTTTACTGTTCCAAAGTATCTAATCATTGAAAACCTCTTAAGCAATGTTTGGTGAATGATATTTTTATTTGTTAAAAAAATATTCCTTATATATAGAAAAATGAATCAATTTCTGCGTATCTATTTGCTTTAGAACTGACGTATATCTTCGACAAATATATTCCTCTGAATATCCAACCTCATTAACCTCTAACTTATTCAGTTTCTGAAATTCTCTATTTTTCGAAATTTAATTGGTAAAATCAAACTGAACTTTTTTAAGTATTTCAAAAACCTTTTTATATTTTAGGGATGTGTTTGAATTTATTTTAACTGGTAACCATTTTGTCAAACTTCAATACACAAAAAACATTCGATTGTTGCATTTCATATTTTAGAAACCCTATGTGTTCCCTAGTTTAAGTTGTATGCTTGCATTCTCAATTATTTCTCGATTGTTTTCACAAATTCGATTATTTTACTTGAGCAGCTGCTGACATTTCTTGTGAATGAATCAACAGATTTAAAGATTTTCTTAAAAACAGTATCTATGGCAGAAAACATTTGATATTAAAATAATATTCGTTCAAGTTTGCTACAGCTGTAAAACGTTTGAGTTAATTCTTATTCATTGTTTATTTTACAAAACATAACATTAAATAAATTATGTGTCTAATTCTTAAAACATGATATGAAATTATGATATCGCTCAATTGTAATCTTATGTCGTGATAAAAAAAACTTGAGGAATGATAAAAATCATTCGAGCTCGAGGTGTTCTGCGCAAAGCTTTAAACAAGGACTGGGTGTTCAAAGAATTTAGCAATGTAATTTATAAAATGTTTTTGAAATAAAATAAATAAATGATTTATAACTTCAGATATGTTTTTATTATTCGGATTATATTTTAACTATATCTAACTCTTAAAACAAATGTTTGACTTTATTTGAGAGAAAAAAATGTTAAAACAGTTAAAAATATCAACTTAAAAAAAATTTAAACCGTTTTGAATTAGGTATCAAAATTTAAATAAAGAAAATCATTGTTTTCTAATAAAAACCTACACATGCATGTATTTACATACTTACCTCTTAGTTGCCAATCTTTTTGCTTAATTTCTCATAAACATCACTTTTTAAAAAGTTTTGCTTAAAGCATCAACATTTCACACAAAAAATGGCATAAACTCATGCATATACATATACCCAGGGTGGGCATTAAGTCAATCACGATCGACCGGTGGGGTCATTTCAAGGGGCCAAGTCATTTTTTGGGGTGACCTCCTCAAGATTAGTAGTTAATAATTATATAACGAAATATTGATGATTGGCTGACAGTATGCAGACTAAGTCTTCTAGGCACTATAACTACGAGAACTAACTTTAAACGAAAATGCTCTGTTTTTTTTAATGTATTTCGAATTGTTTGATAAACAAATACATCATTGGATATTATTATATTCTAAGCCGCTTACGTTTTTTTTGCTCACCAAACCTACGCCACTGGGTAGATCGAAACACCTTTAAAAAAGTAGAAGTAGCCCGTACCAAGGAAAAGTTTGCCCACCACTGACATATACAATATATATTCATTAACTTCACGTTACGTTTTAGTTGAAGGTATCCCTTAAAGTTAATAATGGGAATCAACGGGTTCTACATAGAACATATAAACGGCTTTTTTCAATACACTCAATTGCTCGTCTCCATAATAACAAATCCGATGAAATGGGTGTTTTTTAATTCTTTTAGCTCCACGACGGGACCACGTCCGAGATTTACAATACATGGTTGAACTTTTTTCATCAGTTTTTGTTTCAGCTTAATTCTGTTTGAATTTACTTTGTTTCTTAGTTCTTTTTGCCACTGCTGAGGATCTTATGAGGAAAGTCATCTGCCTCAAAATCGTCTATGAATCGTTTACTCTCTATCATAAAAAACAACGGGTGTTTAAAAACTATGCATAAGCAACGTTGCATACACAATGTTATTATTCATGAGTATTTCAACCCCTAAGAGGTTGCGTAATTATAACCCATTTTAAGGATGCAAATAACTTGCACTAACAAATATTCGCGTCGTTATACCAATAAGGTTATACTTTTTAAAAAAGCTCTTCAAAATAAACATTTTAAGCAAAACTTTGAATATGCGAATAAAAGTTTTGAAACTAAAATTTCTAAATTCATCACAAAATCTTTAAAAAACATCTAACAAGAAACATCTTCTAAAAAAAGAGTGCGTGTGGTTATGACCCCACTGTAGAACTGATAACTTCAAATTTTGCAATGTTATTTCAGGGATTAGTTATGTGAATAAAAACCAAGGGAATATATTAGTATTGTCATATAAAATTATTTATTCATATGTCTGTACTCATAAAGTAATATTTTTTTGCGAAATATACAATCATATTTGGGAATTAACTGCATTCTTAGAAGGAAACAATAGCTTTATTGTAGCTGAGAGATATAAGTTATAAATACTTTAGTTCAAAATTATTTAAATATCTAAGAAAAACTCCCGCCAAGCGTTATTCCGTACTTTGTCGTGCTTTCATTTGGATCATTTGACATAATTAAATTGAATTTTTATTTTAAAAAATCTACTAAGGGCATTGATTTGTCTTTTGAAAAATCTATATTAAAATCCTGACTTAAAATAATAGGCAGTTTGCTCAGAAGAGTTGATCCGGCTTCAGTGTATGCAACTAAATTTTTGTGAATGAATTCGATAATTTTCTCTACACTTTGATTTGGTGAAATATAAATACTAACCACCACAATTAGAATTATTTGTCCATTTTCTGCTCTACATTTCGCTGCACAAATTTCTCCGAAACATGACTCATTAAACCCAAATGATTCAGTAGTATTGTTCTGTTTTCTCACTTTACTAAAGTCCCGTAATCATACATGTAGAAGGACGTCTTAATTTTCGAATTTTTATCACAAAATTTTTGTATGTTGAAAATTTGAAATATTTGTATATAGCATATTTTTTAAATATTTTGGAATGCGTTTTCTATTAATCGGACTTCGATAATTTCAGGTTTTAAGTACTCATTTTCATTTAACCAAATGTATAGTATATCATAAATGTTTTCCTTAATTTTTTTTAGCTTTCTTGCAGAAACATTTTTCAATCAATATGTTTGGGTATAACACATATTGTATTGGTTTTATTGACTTTTTCTTCACTTCCTGCTCTTCTAAACATGAATAGCTTATGAATAATACGATTTGAGTTATTATATCGATATACATCAATACAACAGGAAAACAGTTATGCTTCGTTTGATTAGACATTTTTAAGCAGAAATGTATACACAACATTTTGAATACTTATTCGTTAGTACATTATTTCTTTGCGTTTATATTCAGAAGAATTTGCAAAAACGATAGCAGAAAACCTTTTCTTAATTTAGCCATACCATCATTGAAAAGAGATTTTGAGATTTTCGAAAATAACTTTTCGTTCATAGTTGCTATTATCTAGAGCTTATCTAATTGATTTTCACAAGCTCGGCCTATATTTTCCATTTTAGTCATAGTCAAACCTTGAACTTACTTATATAACCCCAAAAAACCATCCTTCGCATTCTTATATTTTTAGTCTGCTAAGCTTGAACTGTAATTGGGTGCCAGAAAAGGAATCGATGTTTTAGTAATTTTCCTGTATATATTTACCTCTAGACCATCGAATCTTTACAATGTAACCATTAAAAAATTAATGTCTCACTCAAAAATAATTTTTGAATACAATAACCCAAAACAAGATGTTTCATCAAATCAACGAACCTGATACAGTTATGATCATGCTAATGCTAGACACAAACGAGCCGTAGCTGCAAAAAGTAAATAAAAATATTATACATTCTCAAGAATATTTAAATTTTGACTTTATCAATTCTGAAGTAAACGAAGAAGAAAAGCTGCTGTGTGTTATTTGCTCAAAAATTTTGGCAGAAGACAATGTAAAACCTAATAAACTTAAAAACCACTTTTAGAAACACTTCATTAGTAAGTCACTAAACCCGTGAAAAAAAATCCTGATTTAAAATCATATGAAAAAGAAAAAAATTAAATACCCTTTGTATGTGAATTGAAAAAGCTTTTCTTTCTTCTTACAAGGTCTCATATAAATTGACCGAATGTAAAATCTTACCAGCAGCAATTGAAAGTGTAGAAAATATGTTTAGAGATAATTTTGCTAAACAGTTGCAGTGCATACTTCTATCAGATGATAATGCTGCAAGATGAATAAATGATATAGCTGAAGATGTTCTTCAGCGGTAATTTGGGAATTTGCGTGACAAAATGTTTATAATTTGGCTTGATGAGGCAATGGATATAAAAAAATGCTCATTTCGTAGCTTACTTTTGATTTTGCCATACAAATTTACCAGTGGAATAAATATACTTTTTGTAAACCAATGAAACTCAAAGCAACAGCACTGGCATTTTTTGGTATTTAAAAAAGGATTTTATAAACTAGGTAAGCATTCTCGTAGAGTAGAAAAATTGTGTTGGAATATGCACCGATGGTGCTCTAACAAAGTCGGAAATATTCCAAAGTATGCAAGCATTTACAAAACAAAAATATTCAATATGAATCTGGAAACATTGCATGTTCCACAGGAAAACTCTAGCTTCCAAATAATTGACGCATGGTCTGAATATTGTGCTAAGGACAGTTGTAATCGTATTAGTATGAAAAAGAGATTATAAAATAAAGAATTTTCTCCGGATTTTTAAATACATGGGTGCAGTGCATTTCATGGTTGCAATTTTATTTCAAGGCAAAGATGGTTATCACGTGTTAAATGTTTGCAACATGTATAAATTGAGAGGCGAAATTAACATTTGTCTAGAATAGGGAAAACGACCAGTGGCTGAGAAGTTTCGAGATGGTTTATTTGTGATGAAATTCAACTACTTGTAGATATATCGGAGAAATTATAAATACCTTGAATTTTCAACTCCAGAAGTAGTGGATACGAGTGATAAAATCCTGCATTTTATAGAAAATTTGGAATTATAGTGAAGAAATTTAAAGCAAAAAAGACTAGAATTTTTTAAAATGTGAATAAATAGGATAACACTTACGAGGCAGAAGAGCAACATGTGCAATTCACATTTGAAACCATTGGAAATCCTTTCAAAGAATTTTAAATGAAATATTTTCTCGCCGGAGATAATTTATTAACCAATCACGATTGGTTAGGAAACCGTTTTAAAATATTCCAGAATAGCTCAGAACAGTGAAAGAAGAAATTTTCTAAGGTTTCATGTCAAGGGGCGAAATCAAAAGAAATTTTAGTGATAAGCTTCTTTTTGAATTTTGAGCAGGAGTGGATGATGGTTTTTCTGCCGTGTAAACAAAAGCATTTCGTATATTATAACCATTTACAACTTCTTTTCATCATGAAAACGAATTTTCTTTGGTGACTGCTTTGAGAACAAAATATAAATCTCAGTTAAATATAGAAAAACATCTTAGAGAGGGAATATCTAATATTAAACGGTCCTCCAATTCCTTCCATGGGCTCTGCTAGGCAACCCCATGGAAGTCACTAGTAATTCTTAAAAACTTATTTCTAATTTAATATTGATTAATAAATTACCACAAATAAATGGTTCAGTAACGATTCATTTTTTATGTATTATATTAGTGTAATTGTGTTTTTTATGTTTTAGTACTTTAGAATGTATTTTGTTTTTGCTTCCTTTTAGTAAAAATGTTTTCAATTTTTCGATATGCTTGCCCCCTCACACTCGCTGGGCTTTAACGCGTCTTTTGGAAGGCGCGCCTCACAGTTTGAGAATCCCTGCTTTAAAAGGTGAAATAATATACAAATTCAGAATGTTTTGCTGTGGAATCAACCATGAGCACAATAAAATAAGTACTAACAGGAAGTAATTTTTTCAAATACATCAAGGAAATTGGGTGAGGGATTTCATTTCTTTGCGTTTCTAAGTGTTATTTGATTAATTTCCTAACCACTGCCAGTTTTGATTGCAATGATAAGACTTCTCAAATGTTCTTTTTATTATTACTACTTGCAGTTGTTGAAACTTTAATACTGGAGGCACCCATCCTGTCCATCAAGAGCGGTAATCCCGTCAACTTAACTTGTCTCGTGAAGGACCAAGTAGGCACAGTATTTATTTTTTGGTATCACAACGGAGCAGTGCTGGGCGCTGATGAGAAGGAGCAATCAGGAATGGAAGTTTTCACAGAATTTGGGCTCATTTCTACTAGTAGACTATTCATAGCCAATACCAAGTTATCGGATTCTGGAAATTATACTTGCCAACCATCATATTCTGAGCCCGCTATCGTCACCCTGCGGGTATTGAATGGTAAGTGAAACCGTTTCGTTTAACTCTATAAGAAATTAATTTTAATCTCGAAGCAGTGTTGTAATTAACGGAAATCTTTTTTCTTTGGGGGACAGGGGAAGAGGTTTGCACTGAAAAATCGTAATTTTATTTTCAATTATTTTATTTAAAGTGACTAACTTTTATTGTATTTACGGAACTGCAATGGTGACATATGACGCAAATGCGTCTAACTATGAGAAACATCATTTTGTAATTCGTTCTAAAAATCTACAACAGTAAGATTCCAATTGGAAAAAGTTTCACCGGTAATTGTTTTTATAGCTCCATCATTCTTAATTAAAAGATTGTCTTTAAAATAAACAATAATAGCTTACTTTTTTCCTTGAAATTCAAACCTTTCAAATATGTTTTTTTTTTTGTTCTTTTTGGTTGAAAGAGGAGCAAATATGTGTCCACCAGAGTAACTAAAAGAAGTTTAAATGCTTAAGACATGGAGTTTATATTAAGTTGAAGGATAATTAAATGTGGAATCTTTTCTCCTTAGCATGTAACGTAAAGAATTTAAGACAATTTATTTAAAAGATAAGATTGTTCAATTTAAAAGCATAATCTTGTAGAAAAAGATCACTGTCTCAGTTCAAAGCATTTCTGACTAAACTTTCATCATAAGATATTCATTTACATTAATAATTTATGCTGAATTCTATCTATATTGGTATAGAAGAAATATATAATTAAAACATATAAATTTAAGCATATGTAAAATGAGATCGATAGAGAATCTAACATAGAAATGAAAATATGAAACAAATTTTATAATGATTTTCCCCTAAAATTCCCTTTGACATATACCCCATTATTTCCACGTTCCAAGATGTTCCTACACACTTTGGTAATAAATTAAATAATACAGCAAAAATGTCTTATAAATATACTTTTTTAAAAAAGTTTAGTTTTTAGAAGGAATATAAAATAGATGCATGCGTGAACAGTTCATTTAAAATTCAATACTTCCTTCAAATTTAGAATTATTTTACTGCTTCTTTATCAAATTTTATTTTATTTGTAACATAAACATTTCAACTATTTATGAGGTAAATTTAAATAGTAATTATAACTAACTTTTATTTATTATCGTCAAATTTTATGTATTTTCTCTATTCTGTATAAACGCAGACTCTTGTCCTTGGAAATAATATTTATAAATTAAACCATATTTGTAAATAAAGCATTCAATAAATCTCGTTCCTTCAAATTAAAAAATATTTATGGACTAAAATGTATTTTTCATGATTTCAGATATACCACATTTAGATTCTTTCATAAAATTGGCTTAGTTAAAAATATTTAAAGAACAAAATGTATTTTTTTCATGATTCAGACAAACTCGATATTTGGCTTCATTCCGTTAAATTTTCTGATTAGATTAATATCTCTTTCAGCTGAATTGATTGCTTACAGAAAAATAAACGTATTTAAAATTCAGAGAATTTTTAAAAGGGAAACTATATATTATCTTTAATAATTGGCTTATATATATATATATATATACCTTTTAACTTATTTTATTGTCATAAATGTGGCATATTTTATTTATTATTTTTTTACATATATATGGTAGCAAGAAAAGGTAATACTTTTCCAGAACCAAATTAATAATTTCATTTTCAATTAAAAACAATTAACAAGGCGTAATCTCAAAGAAATAATTTTTTCCGTTATTTATTGAGTACCAAGCAAACTTGGGACTCATTTAAGGGATGAAATGCTGAGTCAACCTTGCCCAGCCCGAGGTTCGAACCACGGACCTACGGTGTAGAAGCGCGATGCTCTAACCCTTAGCCACTGGGCTTATAAAGGAAAACATACTTCATACTAATATACAGATTTTTCAGTCTATTTAGGGTATGTAATAATAAAAATCTAAAGTTTACAAAAAATAACTTTTTTCCCATTTGTCACAAGTATTTCAAACAGTATAGTATTTCGTTTATCATTTAAGCCAATGATTATGTACGCATTAATTGATTATCTGTTATAACTTCTGGTCTAAAGTAATTAGCCCGATATTTGGGGTTTACTAGTTAAGAATCGATTTTATATAAAGCCCTCGTTATGGAAATATTATGAGGAGTGAAATTCATACAAGCGTCAACAAAAAGGCGTTACGCTGTGTTCTAAGTATTCGCCAAGTTGCTGTCGGAAGGACGGACTACTTTTTCGTCTTTTTTTAAGATTACAATCATTCTTTTCTTAACAAAATCAGACAAAAAATAATTACATATTCCGAAAGATCCCTTATTTTGTCACGATACGGTACAAAGTATTTTACAAAATAAGGAAATTTTGCATTTTTTACGATTTTTTCTAATTGAGTCAATATTGAAGCGTTTTTATATGAAAAGAGTTTTTCAATCGTTCTGTACGGATTTCTTACCATTGTAATGTGTGTATCGAAATTCTGTATTAAAAAAGCTCATACCTTTTTATTTTAGTGATTTAAATTATAAAATGCCTAAAAATTTTTACGATATTTCAAAAAATACACAAACTAAGCATTTAATAGTTTCGTTATTTATAAAAATAATCACACTGAACTTGTTATCCGTGTTTTATTTAAAGATAGAAAAAATTGCCTAATAATTACGGATTTAAAAAAAGGTTTTGTGTTTTTCATCTAATACATTTTTTACTAGAAATAATTTATGCAGTTCTTTTCCTTACATTTTTGGTTTAAAAACTACCGTTATTTGTTTTCTGTGAGAGAAATTTGGAAAGTATATTTTAAAAACTAAGCCCTAAAAAATTAAAACTTGGTAAAAAATTCGTAAACTACGTTTAATAGCGTTTTAGCGTAATTGGCGTCGAAAACCGGTTTTCGAGCCAAGCCAAAGATCGGGTCTTCGTTGTTTTGATAAAGAAGTTGTTTACAACAACTGAAAATCACCACATTTGGTGGTATGTATTTAAGACTGGTTTGGTACTTTGAATAGCAAAGTAACGAAGCATGATTATCAAAAATAAACTTTATTTTAAAAACGCAACTAATATACTCCATTAGAATATTCCCTTTGTAGCAGTATCTTCATAAGTGAGAAGCAGCTTCGGACAGAGTGTCTGGACTGTAGACAAAAGTGATCACCTATGTCTGAAGACTCTTACTGGCTTATGAAGATACCGCTACACTTTCGTCAGAGTGAAATTCTGGGAAGACAGCAGAAATGCTAGAAGACATTTCTTTCGGTAGAGTAATGGTTCCTATCAACCGTAGATCTGTAACAGTCCCTCTCAACTGAAATAGATCGATTTATACTAAAGAAATCATTTCCCATTGAAATCAGCCTGCTCCTTGACAATTCACAAATCACGAGGAGGGATATTCGATGAAGTTGTTTACAAATACAGCAAGACACATTCACAACCTTTGGTCTACTTAGCCTTATCCAGGGACACGGCTCAAGAAGGGCTTCATATTGTACCTACTGATGGGCGTCAACATTTTTACTACGGCCGACGAAACAACGAAACGATGCTTCCATTACAAAATGAGTTTACCGAGCTTTCTACTGGTCATCTTACTACGATTAATCAAATTATGATCAATTAAATGAACAGAGGAAATATAGTTCTCCTTTATCTCAGCTGCCAAAGTCTCCGGGTACATGCACGTGATTTCCGTGGTAATATTGTGTTAAAGGCCCACATTTTTTGATGTTACCAAAAACATAGTTTCGCAAAGAGGAATTAAAATTGAACATTTTAAACGCATAACACAGTATTGACGGCCATGTCTTAAACGTGTGTGGGGGGGTCACCATCTATCAAAACGTGCGCGATTCACAACATAAGTTAATGGCAATTATGATGATTTTGTGAGAAGAAATATCCAGTACGTTAGTTAAAATAAATCTAATTTGTGAGTTATATAGGCCGCGTAATTCCTTTTACCTAACGGTAAACCCATTGTTGTCATCCCAGTTTATATTTCTGTCAATCAGAATGTTAATGACATTATAGGTTATATCCACGAGATATTATTAGCATATACAGAAAGTGGTTCAAAACTACTGGGAAACAGGATCATGTACTTTCATTCATACTTGGTGACAAGATCAATATTGATTTCTATAAAGATGAAGGTTTGAGATTAGTACAATTTTTAAAATCAGAGCTTAATTTGTGGATTTTGTTTCTGGTAAAGCACGGCCATGACTAGGTATATTACAACCATTGATACCATGTTTTCACGATTCATAAATGACGTATCTACTGACGTTCACGTATCATACTTTAGTTACCACAAGCCTCTTGTCACTGTGATAAGTAATGGCGAGAAAATATAAGAGTAATACTCACATTGATATTAGTAGTGAAGTAAATCAACCTTCTTAACAATGTGCTATGAGTAACTTATATTTATGTAACATAATTAGTGCATATTATTATTATATATATATACATATATTATTTTACCGAATAAATATGAAAAATGTGAATAAAATTAAGAAAATATATGCATGGCTTCAGTATTATATGAGATGCGTTTATTTACTCTGTTTGTCTACTAAATAATCAAAGACAACCGTACTTAAGGATTAAACTCCAATCGTGCGTCGGGACCGACACACACAGTTTTTTATATCATTTAAGTCATTTTTTTTGTATTATTTAACTGACCCATGGTATAAAAACATATGATTTGAAATGAATTAATTAAAAGTCAATAAGCAAGTTTTGAGATTTATGTACTGACTTTTGACTCTGAGGTACAAGAATGATCTTTATTCTTCCGAGTGTTCACAGTCTTAAGTTGACAGACTTGAGATACAACGGAATATCTTTGGGATTCGTTTTAATTATCTCCCTTTTTCTATCCGATATCATTACCCAATTTGTATATCACAGAGAAAAGTTTGTAGCAATTGTGTGATATAAAATTGATTGAAGTGAGTGTATGAAAAACTTTGTTTCACTCATGTGACTTCAGAATTCCTTAGACGTTGCTGTGTTTCTAGAAATACCTCAAAATTACTGCGACCATGTTCACAACTACTTAGATGTTAAGTGACATCTCTCTTTTCCAGTTTCCAGGAACTACTGCATACAAGGTGAATCGCTACCTGGCCGAAAGGCTGGTACGGGTGTAGGGGGTGCAAATACGTCTCAGAATCATATAAGAATGCAGTGTCGCAAATGCTGCAATTACTAGCTGTGGTGCAAATGAACCGAAAAAGAACAGAAATAGCAACACATCAATGGGACAGAAAACCTTTTTGTTGGAAGGTTGTACTACAACAGGTACTCGAAATTACGGCTACAATCGTCTGGTAAGCCTGACAGAGATACTGCATGGAAGAATTTCAAACGTTCTGAAAGATTTTTGGCATGCCACGTATCCTCTCGGCAGCTACAAATATTCGAGCGAATCCTTCAATTGAAGGAACAGATGTCTCGTGCACCAAACTATTTGTGTAAACCTATAAGAAGTTCCTGCACTTTCAAACACCTGTTGTAGTAAAACCTATCAATAAAATGTTTTCTGTCTCATTAATGTATTAATGTTTATATTCATTTTCTCTACTGCTTTGCACCATAGTCCACAACTACGACATTTCTAACCCTGCATTCCTATGGTATTCCCTCTACACAACCTACCAGTTTGTCGGTCTGGTAGAGAATCCCTCTGTATATAGGTACCAAAAGATACGCGAGTTCACCTTTGAACCAAACTCGAATTAAAAATGCTCTAATTCAAATTTGTTTTGCAGATTGAAATTATTTAAAATGATATGATTTCGATCCTCAAACAGTCACATTCTAATGATAACGCCTGTATGAATATTTTCGTGCCCCTTTGATCTGCATGGCTTTAAAATCATTTTATAAAGACTCCTGTGATGAAATATCTGGGACATGTGGCAGCAAATTGTAGTCTTTGTTACCTTCAATTTGGGTTTGGAACCTAAAAAATATAACATATTGATTCTAATCAGGCTAATAATTTCATTATTTAAAATGACCCCTGGGATAATGGGTCTCGTATCGGAAGGAAAATATTATTGAAGCATACTGGCTATCTGAATAGTATCACAAAAATTTTTGTTGGGTTTTAAATTATATTAACATCTTCAAAATTTTGTTGAAAGTTAAATTTTTCAAAATGAATATTTTTGCTATTTATAAATTCAATTTCTTGTCATTATTTTTTTTTGCAAAGGGGAAAAAAACAAGTTTTACCATAACAGTGTGGCTGATAAACCTCGTTAAAAAGCGTTTCTTTCGTTTTTGGTAGCCTTGCTCGGAGAAATCATATTTAAATGCATGTTAAAATTTTTAGAAATTTTCAATTTAAACGCAGTAAGGAGCAAAAGAAAAGACCTGGCGGGTGACCACATTTCGTTTTGGGGAAAAAAAATATTAAATGTTCCCCAAAAAATAAAAAAATTTAAATGAAGATTTGTATCACAAAAATTTCTGTTAAAATCCCTTACCAATTTGATTTAAAGGAAATGCAAAATTTTTCGTCAAGACCCCTCACCATCAGTATGATCAAAACATAAAAATGTTTCTTTTTTATTACCACCCTTCTTAAACAGTACCATTTAATTATGATCTAAGACACGTCGATACCACATGTCTAAAAGATAAATGTCCTATAAATAGGAAGATTTGCCCCCAAAAGTTTTTTTTCTTATAACTTTTTCTACGTATAATTTTAAATTCATAAATTTTATCATTACAAAAAATGAACAAAAAAAAATGCTTAACTTTGGAAAATTCAATTCGTTAGAGCTAGTTAATTAAATTGGCACTTTAAAGTACCGTCTAACCCACAAAGGTCTAAAATATTCCCAAATATACAAAAAGACCGAATGACTTTTTTAAAGCAGTTTTAACTCTTAAAAATGCTAATTAACCAGAAAACACTAATATTATACAGCACAAAATACTTATTTTTAAAGATTATTACATTTTTAAAATTTATTTATACCTTTTTGGCACATAAAAACAGCTTTTACATATAAACTTAATTTGAAGATATTAAAAGAAATAGTTTTTCTTTTCATTTAGACACAAAACTCCATTATACCTCATGCATTTTGAGTGAGGTTTCGATTGAATGTTTTTTAAAGAACTGCATCCTGGGGAAGGAAATACTGTATTTCCTTAACGTGAACTACTGCATCTTGAGTCTTGTTCAGTCTCTTCATCGTCATTTTAAGAATCTAATGAAAATTCTAACATATTATTTGCTGGGACTTCATCATCTGAAAAATTATTTTTTAGTATATCACTGATTTCAGATGGTAGGTTCTGTAATAAATCCAAAGCCTCTTGAACACTGAGCATCTTTTTTCCAGACTTTCTAAGAAATGAAAATAATAGTAATAATAGTAATAGCACCTTGAAAATCTCCAATTATTGTTAAATATAGGTTACACATAAAGAAATTAAAATGTAGTTAATTTTTGAAGTAAGAATATATATTTTATTTAATTGTGCGGCAAATAAAACTAGCTCAGATTCAGTTCAAAATTTTTTGAAAACTTTAAAATAAAACAAAAAAAAAGATAAATAATTATGTAAGCAAAGATAAATAATATATAAGCAAAAAGAAAATATATATAAAAGATAAATAATATATAAGTAAAAGAAATGCTAAAAAAAGTATAACTCTATTGCACTATAGTGATGACACTTCAACACAACAAAAAGCAACAACAAACTATAAGATGAAAAAAATACTTTTTCTTGTGCTGTCGGTACTTATAAGTACCACAAAGTTATTCAACTGTAAAATTAATTATAAACACTTAAAATAAATAGCCAGATCGTTTTCTAAGGTCTTCATTAACAAATAAAAAACACTTACCTTTTGACATTGACTAATTTTTCGGTACAAAAAAACAATCTTCGCAATCCTGATCAAAATGTGAGCTGAAAACGCAACTTTTGCTATAAAACTATTCGCCTTCCGCGCGAAAATATTCGTCACAGAACCTATTCTGTCATATATATTTGAAGAGAAGATTTCAAAGAATATTCCTACTAAGTATTGTAAGAGTATTCGTAAAAATGGTTATTCTATGCAATTTTAAAGTAAGTGGTACTTATAAGAACCATCGGTAGATAAAGGGTTAATGTCTATATATACTATTCTCTTCTTTGTAATGTCATCTGTGTTTTATTCTGTGATGATAACACTGTGATTATGTGTAATGTGTCAATGTTATATTGTGTCCATGTATATATGTAAGGAAACATTTTGCGGCAGTGATTTTTTTCCGTGTTTAACCGTGTGTATTTTTAACGGAATACTTAAAAGTTCTGTACTAAGGTGGGATTTTAGATTAATTTTATTTTAAAACCATTTTAAACAATCAGACGCATATAAAATTTGTTAATATTTACACCAAGCACTTGTATATTTTAGGAAATTAAATAAATCCTAATTTTGAATCAATTTATAGAATATATCGGTGCTCAATGCTAGTCACGACGTGGAAAATAGCATATTTTTAATTTTTGTACACCAAAAAAAATTACCATGATCAACCCTTCACTCCTGTGGCCGTACTGCAAATAATCGTCATTGAGCGTGTTGCAAAGTTTCATTTTTTCGGGTGGAGAATTAGTTTCGTTGAATCAAATGTGACAAAATTTCATATTTTTGTAATTCAAAAAAATATGTCTATAATTTCATACTAGTCTGAAAAGGAGATTTGTGTTTTGAATATTTAAATATATTTAAAAAATATAAAGGTATTTTATTTCGCATTTTGATTCAAAAAGAATAAAATTAAAGTTTTATTTTCCCTAATTTTTATTTTTTTAAATTTTTAAAAAATTAACAACAGAACAAAATTTTTATTTAATTTTTTATTTATAAACTGAGATATTAGAAAATCATATTTTAAACCAGGAAAAAATTCTCTCTTCTTATCTCTTTATGCTTGTGAAATGCAGTTTTAATATTATCTTGGAATTACTGTAACATTGTGAATAGAGTAATAATACGTGATATTAAAAGTTGTTTCTCTTTATTTTATAAACAAATATATTGAGGGAATTCAATGCATTTGAAAAAATTACAAACATGAAGATATGCATCAATGATAAATGATAATTTTATAAATGATATTTATGAGTTACTATATATCATAAATATATATCTTTGAAATTTTAATTATCTCCAATGCGAATTAAATGTACTTCTCGCAATGAAGCCTAAATGAAACTAATATGTTTTGTTTAGAACAATCTTTTGAATTTTTGGGGAAGGTGATGATTTGGTTCAATAAAAAAACCTTTCAAGAGTTAAATTTTAATTATTCCAAATAAAAAGGTATAATTTCTCGTTTTATTCTGCAAAAATATAAATATTCCTATTAAACTATTGCTATTTAGAGAGATGGAGATATTTTGTCTTTGACCATTACCGTCTCAAAATAATACTTCAACAGAGTGGTCTTAGCAAATAAATCATTCATTGCAGAATGCTGTTTGGTTGACTAAAGACAGGCAAATATAATCTTCGGTTTTGGATCTTAAAAAAGTTATACTGAGGGGGATCGAAATTTAGTGTGTTCAGCATTTTTAATGTGATATTTGAATCCAATTCTTTCTTTCTCCAAAAATTAATGTCAAAAATGCAATATAATCTGGTTATAAGAAATTCAAAAAAATATCACAAAAATGACGATAACTCAAAAAGTAATGCATCGGACTTATAATGAGACTTATACACATTATACAACACATACACTAAACTCAGTGGGGCAACAGCCCATGTGGACCAAGGTCTCTGTGCCCCTCGGAGTTTTCGTGACCTTGAGCACTGAAATGCATGAACAGGTCAAGTGGTCAATCTAACGCGAATACAACACTTTGGAAGGCGTAAAATTAATATAAAGAAATTAACAGACAATTATGGTGTAAAAATTGGCATACGCATAGAATGAGCAAATCGAATGTGTTAATTTGGTACGGGAACAGTACCTTTAATATGGTGTATGATTCCCCGGAGAAGCAAAGCAGTACATGCAGCGATGTGTGACCATCATAATAAAATGAGGACTATTATTTATGTAGGAAGTGGGAGCCATTGCTCTTCCAAGGCAGTTGAAAGCGTAGCTAGAGTCCTATGAGGGGAATGAAAACAGCTACATGTCATCCTAGAATATCAGAAACATGCTCGATAGGGTTAAGGTCCGATGATCGAACTTGCCTCTATAGGAGCTTAATTATTTCTCGCACAAGATAAGCATCCATGGTGCGAGCCATGTGTGGTCTCGCATTATCCTTTTATAGCACGAAATCATGACCTACTGTCCCGGCATAAGGGTGCCATAAACATCAGAATGTCATCTCAAAAGGTGTGAACGTTAACATTTTCCCGATAAAAGACTTGGAGGTCTGTGCTTCCACCAAAAATATACCACCCCAATCACAGACACTGCTTGATCTGTGGATAAAATTCCAGATTCACTCCAAATGAAAATATGCCTATTATCACTTTCTAGGCTAAACATGGAATCACCTGTAAAGAGAACAGTCCTCCATTGCTCGTGCGTCTAGGGAACATGTTGAAGTGTCCACTGCAAGCGTTATTTCCTATGGCGTGACGTAATTTGGTCGCAAATGATTGGTCGTCTCGCTGTGAAGCCTTAGACGCACGGTAAATCTTGAGACCAACCTTTCGGAGCTTGCAGAGGGGAGGATTGAGTCCAGCACGCCAGAGATATGGTTCAATTCATTCGTGCACAAATGACAAATATTAGTCATCGGCACTCATGGTAGCACGTAAACGTCCTTATCTCCTGGATGCCGAATTTGTGGTTATAAATTATTGCTAAAGTCTATGAATCACAGAAGAACTCACATTCTTCACATTCAGAACTTTCTAGTCACTTCTATGTTCTGCGTCTAGGCTCCCAAAAGCACGCCATTGCAATTCTTCGTTGAAATGATGCCTGATGTAATTGTTACAACTTCTGTATGGCGGATTTCTCTGACACGGAGCGACAATTACATCTTTGATCTGAGGCATCCATTTGTAGGCTTCTCGCAAATGACATATTCAGACTGCAACGCCACTATTTTGCTTTATGCAATATCATTCAGCTCTTTTTACATACCCACATATTCAAATTTCATTGAAATTAGTTTATTTTTGGGAGAGTAATATCTATTTTTGTGATTTTTTCAAAATTTATGATAACCAGTGTAAATCTAAAAATGAATTTTTGGTAAAATTATTGAGGCTGAAAAGGATTTATTGCCGTCCATTTTTCGATTTATACGTAGGAAAAAATTTTAAAAGCAGAAAGTCATTTCATACGTATACAGAACATAATAAAAAAATTTATTATGTATATAACTGAATCTAAGCAAATTACATGTTTTTTTATACATGTAACGGAAAAATCTGATTAATATATGTGTTTGTAATTTTTTCATGAAAGTAGTTTAAATATTTATTTAATAGAAGTTTTAAGTGTTTTCTTCCTTCAAATTAAATTTGAAGAGAGAAAAAGTTAATGTATACAGGAGTGGAGGGGGAAGCAAGGTATCTCTTTAACATATCGATGTATGTTTCTAAGGAGATGACGAGCTTAATGATTTTACATTTGTCCTGTAAAGGAGTATTAATGATCATTACATAAAAACGGAGCTTCATACAGCCTATAGAAACAGTTAGCTGAATAAGGAATTCTGTTAGATTAAAAAAATTAAAGTTACGTCTGAAAATACAGAACAAAAACAGGAAAACCAAATATTTTAGCCCTAAAAATTGTTTTAACATAGTCGATACCTAAAGATATGACATAGCGCTAACATATCTTTTAAAATTTAATTTTTATATAATCACAAATTTATAGTTAAAAGTAAAATATCATGGCGTCTTCAATAAATTATATAGTTCCAAGTGTAACTTTGAAGAACGCATTTGACAGTATAAAACCATTAGAATCATTTACTGTTCGGGGTATTTAAAAATATTAGTTGAAATTTTTTTCAATGGAATTTTATCTAAAACTTATTTTCAAAGTGTAATAAAATATAATTTAGAAAGGAAGAAAAATTATTATGGATTTGGGTAATTTATGTTAATGCAAAACTGATTTCATACTTTTGATTCGCATTTAAAAAGATATTAAAAAATATCAATGTTTTTACAAAAAGGAGTTTTTAAATATTCCATAATATTAGGTAAAATTTCTTCCTAATTTCTACCATAAGAGTTAATTATATATGCAAAAATAACCTTGAATTAAAATGTTTCAATGTATATTTTTAGTATATAATAATTCAAATACAGATTCACATTTAATGTAACTTATTTTGAAATTATTTTTCTTCCATAGTCTAAATATTGAAAAACGTAACATATATTAACTGTGGAAATCAAGAATAACTTCAAAAAGATTCATGATATTTTTTTGATAGATTTGAACAATTCTGTCATTTTTTGTTACTCTAGTACTAGTACTTCTAACATATGTACTCTAGTACTTATGTTTGTCCGCATAACCTTTCTTTTCTAAATCCTTTTTTTATTCGGGATATATTTTTTTCCATTGAAAAACTCTTCCATAAATTATTGGACTTAATCATTTATCTAATATTCACAAAAGCTTATTTATTATTAGTTTCATAAACAATGTGTTCATTGAACACAAAAATCATAATGAATAGGTAAATTTTTTTTTAAAAAAACACGAACACACAGGGAAATATGAGCCTATAACCAGTGATAAAATTCTACACCCATATGTTTTGTTCCTAATTTGGGAAATATGAAAAACGTTCAGAAACAAGCATTATAGAAAAATATATAATGTAAATCTTTTCTTTAGTAAAACAATTCATAATATAATTTGGATTTTCTTTTACTTTTCACCTTTTAAAATGTGATTAAATGATATATGTATTAGCTGTAATATGTGTTGTTGTTATACCTAAATATTGTTAGTATTGTAGAATCAATATTGGATGTTTTTTACTGTCTTTAATTATATACATGTTAGAATGACAGAATTAATGAGTTTGGAACTTTGCAGGAAACATTTGGTGAAAAAAAGCTGCTTCTGTTATTATATTTTATATATTTGTTTTTAAATGTGTAAACATAATGTATTGCTAATGCTGTAAATTAAATTCTAATTTACAGCTGATTTTATGTACATAAAGCAGTTTGTTCTTGAAAAATAAATTTGTGAAATGTTTGTGCTTGTCATTTGAAGGAACTTTGGAACATTTCAGTCAGATCCTATTTTAATGCATATGTTGGCAACAAAAAATATTTAGTACCAAAAGTGGCAATAAATTTGTCACAATTTGTCAAATATCCCTCCTGACTACATAATAAAAGAATGTATAATTTGTTTTTGTCCCGTAAGAAATGCAATGACTAACGTATATTTTGATCGTATTATTTTCACATTAAACTGTTACGAAGAAATTTTAAAAACTTGCACACTTTTCAACTTTAAGTTCATTTTATTATTTTCATATACTCAATAATTTCGAATAATTTTAAGGTATGTGACTACCTTCGGAGCACTTTTTTTGAAATATACAAAATTTCAATTAAATAAACATTTTTTTATTTGAAATGGGACATAAAAGTTAGAATTCCAATACAGTTTTTACAAAGTTAAAATTAATTTTGGAAATATTGGGAATTTTGAGTGAAATTTTAGTGAAAAATTGCAGTTGCGGTAAGGATTGTATTGAAAATTCTAATTGATATATTCTTATAATATTTATACAGTACATAAATGCTATTATTATCTGTGTTGATAGCTATAAAATTTGTAAATACTTCTAAAAGTTTTGAAATATGTCAATTTTACGCAAAACTCAATTTTTACAAAACACTAATGTTATTTTCTCACAAAAAGTGCAATAAAATAAATAAATATATACAGAGATTAGATTATAGTCCAGACAACAGATAAAACTAAATAAAGCATTTTCTGAAAATTTCAGGTCAATATCTTAAAAAGAAATTCTGTAGTGAACTGTGCCGTGAAGAAAAAATTGAAAAACATAGTTTCTCAGAAAATGCATTTAAAGATTTTAATACAAAATGAAAAATTTTCTACTATAACCTGTTTTTACAAATTATAAACATAAATACATGATTATGATTTTGGTCTCTCCTCCCATCAATGACAATCTACGTACGTCTAGGAAGACATAACAACCATTTTTCTCAGATGACCGTAAGAAATGACTTTCAGGCGTCCATGAGGCAGGGAAGATGGTCAATTTGGCTGGCTTCGTAAGACCTATTTCGTCAGACCAGGGCTACGCAAACTTCGATGTATGAATGAAACAGTTATCCTCTTTAAAAGAAGTACACCTTCCCCAAAATATTTCCATAGAACAGGGAGAGCAGTATTGTCATAAATCTTACTGTTCAAGTTTCCATCAATGGGAAAAAGGATTCCAAGCCAAACATTGAAAACAACCCCCCTCCCCATCATTATACTGCCACCATTTTGCACAGTACTTTATTGTAATATTTCTATTAATAATTCTGTTAGATATGAATTATAAATAATTTTAAACCAACCACTATTAACCACTATTTAAAGTCAGCGTAATGCAATAATAACTTAAAAAGTACTCGACAGTCTTAAGGCAAACCCTAAAGCGCCCATCAGATTGTCGGAATATAAATCTAGATTCATCCATCTGAAGAACTTATTTTCACACATCAACAGCCTATTGAGGGATAGCTTTATTTAATTGCAATCGACATTTCACATTCTCAAAAGTAATATCTGGCTTGTGAGCGGCTGCATGACGAAGGGACTAATGTCTGAACTCCTCCTATGATTTACTGAGTGACTTCACCCAACTATAGGATTTGTGATTTTTTACTACATTTTCCGTGTTCCACGGCTCATGTACTGATATTTTCAGCCTGTCATTTCTTTTTTTTAAGTTTCTTCGCCACAACGTTTCCAATTAACAATTATATCACTCACAGTGGATATTCTGATACTGTGGTAGAACTTCTGAAATTCCGTGAACTAAATTTTCACATCGGCGTTATCCAACCATAACGTCACAATTAGAGTTAATGCAATCTTTTGACTTTTGTCTCACAAACACATAAAATGACCTAACAAATCACTATCAGTATTTTTATAGATTTTATTAAACACCAATTTATTTCACCTGAAATGTTAACTTCTTGAGGTAGGTGTCCGGATAGATTTTTCAGTTAAACAGTTAATTAATTCGCTTTAATAAATGCTTCCAATCCCTAATGCTCATAAACCATACATTATTCCTTTGTGAAGCAAATAACCATCAGGGTTGACAGTATGAAGCATCCAGTATTTTGCAGTAGCACAAACAATAAAAATTAATTAGTTCATATTTAGATGTTGAGAAGTAGTACAATTATGAAAACCAAGTAAAAAGAACAAGATTTATTGCTCACATTTTAAAAAGTGCAAATGTTTTTTGCCCAGGCATTATTACATATGCCAAACAGACATAGTCACCTTTGATATAATCAACGGCGCAACTTTATCAGTAATAACTGTCGGATCATTTTTAGAGTTGGCTTTCAAAGCAACATTGTAGTGACCACCACATTAACCCGCGGTCACTCGCGCCTGTTTTTGCTACCTTCGTTACTCGCGGGGTGTAGAGAACACCCCAAACTTTTAACACGTGTATTTAATTATGAAAATAAAAATTCAGTCATTATGATACATATTTATAAAGTACAAGATGTTTTTTGTATTATACAAGCAAAATTATTAAATTTATTGCACACAAATGAGACTAACATTAATTTAAA
The DNA here is from genome assembly GCA_019973955.1 of Trichonephila inaurata madagascariensis. Taxonomy (NCBI): domain Eukaryota; kingdom Metazoa; phylum Arthropoda; class Arachnida; order Araneae; family Nephilidae; genus Trichonephila; species Trichonephila inaurata. Next base: position 74,624 of record BMAV01015840.1, read on the forward strand.
CTAAACATACAAAATTTTCATCTTAAAACACATAATTTTATATTTTTTCATAAACCAGTATATAAAACGTATATGCCAGTAATAAATATACTTTATAATTAATGAGATAATGATTGTAGAAAGTAGAAAAATAATATTTTAATCATTTTCCAAACTTTCAGAGCAGACTGCGTACAAATGCTCAACTTCTCGCGGGAGTTCTCAGCCCTCCAGATAAACTTTTGAAGGTCATTACATTCCAATCGTTCCTTAAAGAGGGATTGCATCACGCCTGAAGGTTCAATGACCTAAAATGTGCAGCTACAGAAAAATCTGGTTCTGCACATTCTTTTAAAAATCTGGGATGATTTTCTTGTTGCTGGGGTGTACAGAACACCCCGCGCGAGTGATCGCGGGTTAACTAAGTCGCTATAATATAAGTACTTATACCAGAAGTAGGATTTCTGATTACCCTGATTTTTCCATTCCCAGGAATTTCCGGGAATCCCGAAATATAATTGTCGTTCCCGGGAATACATGAAGATTTTTAAAAAAATTATAAACAAATTTTTAAATAATATATATCTATATTATAATTATATAAAATAAGGATACATATAAAGCGAAAAATAATATTCATATATGGAGCTTAAGATTCAGAACGAAATTTACAGAAAGAAGTATTTCGAAGAAATAAATAAATTATTTTAAAGAAAGAAATTATTACAAATTCGAAAACAAATGATAGTTTACTTAGTTTTATAATAAATAACCATATATTTGCAGATGCTGATACAGCCTCGATTTTTTATTTTCAACTTCATCATATTCACAGAAGAAAACTCTTTCCTCGAATTAAAAGTAGTATTTTTTTAATGGGAATTATCACTTTTATCGCACAAAAAGCAAAAATTGTAAATGACATGGAAAAAATGTTATGGTACAAAAAACACAAATTGCTGTATCACAGTATTGCTGCTCGAGTCATTCGAGATCCAATGACTGTTAGCAGAACATGGATGCTAAGGTTCAGGACGCTAATACAGAATGCCGTGCTGGAACTCAACGGCCTCTTATGCCTAGCAGCCGAGAAGACAGGTATATAACTCACATGGCCTTAATGCATCTTAAGCCACGTCACGAGCCCTGAGTCAAGAATTAGGGTTATTTGCAAGTCAACAAGTGTCTGCACAAACAGTTAGGCGATGTTTGCATCAGCATGGACTCTCTGCTCAGAGACCTGGGCTGCGGATACCCTTGATTCTGCATCACTGACAGCAGCGTCTTCAATAATGTGATCGACGACGAATCTCAAAACACGAATGGCGAGACTTTATTTTTTCAGATGAATCCAGGTTCTGTTTACAGCATCAAGATGGTGGCATCCGCATTTGGTGGCATCGTGGTGAACGCACATTGGCAGCGTGCATTCATCATCGGCAAACTAGCCCATCACCTAGCGTGATGGTATGGGGTGTTATTCCATACACGCGTCTCGGTAACCTCTTGTTCGCATAGACGTAACTTTGAACAGCGCACGTTACATTTGTGGTGTGTTACAATCCATGGCTCTACCCTTTATTCGAGCACTACGAAACCTTATGCTTCAGCAGGAAAATGCACGACCGCATGTTACCGGACTTGTACAATCCTTTCTTGATACGAAAAATGTTCAATTGTTGCCCTGGCCAGCATGTTCACCAGATCTCTCGCAACAGAAAACTTCTGGTCCATGGTTGCCGAACGACAGGCTAGTAACCATACGCCAGTCACTAATTTTGATGAGCTGTGGCATCGTGTTGAGCTACACTGCTGGCCCCCGTAAATGCAACACCAAGAAAGACAAGAGGTAGCACAAAAAAATTTATTTTGTAGATAACATGTTGACCAAGTATCAAATGATTAAATTTATAGACTTCTGTGAAGTGTGGTTCCTGCCAGAATCAGTAGCCAGAGTAGCCACCATTGTTGGAGATCACCGCTGCCACACGCCTCGGCATTGATTCAAAGAGACTTTTGATGTGTTCTTGGGGTACAGCAGACCAAGCAGCTTCCACATGTTGCCACAGTTGATCTGGTGTGGCAGTTGGGGTTGTAATCTGCGTGAGTCGTTGAGCAACCATGGACCACACGTTTTCTATCGGCGAAAGATCCGGAGAGAGGGTCGGCCAGGGAAGCAATTCAATCTGGTGATTAACGAAGAACCTTTGGACAAAGCGTGCCACATGTGGTTACGCATTATCCTGTTGAAATATGGCTGTGGCCAAGCCCTGAAGTTAAGGAAGGACAACTGGCTCCAACACCTCAGAGATGTAGCGCTGGCTGTTTAAAGTACCGGCAATGCGTACTAGAGGAGTGCGAGAGGGATATCCAATACCGCCCCATACCATATTACCTGGTGCAGGACCAGTGTGGTGGTGCTTAATGCCGTTCTTCAGCATCCTCTCTCCACGGTGTTTCCTGACTCGAATCCGACCATCGTGGTGTTGCAGACAGATGCGTGACTCTTCAATAAAGACAACTTCATTCCATTCTGCCACCCACATTTTTCTTTCATCGCACCATTGGCGGCGAAGACGTCTGTGGTTCTGCGTCAAGGGTAGACCAAGCAATGAACGTCTTGCGGACAGACCACTCTGTTGTAAACGGCGTCGAATGGTACGCGCAGACACTGAACGATGCGTTACAGACTCAATGTGCTGTGCTATGATTCGTGATGTGACTGAGCGATCCGTCACTGCCATGCGCACAATTTGATTATCCTCACGTGAAGTGGTGCACTGAGGTGGATGCGATCAACCACGTCGGTCCGTCTTACCCTTCTATATCCAACGGTCACATATCCGCATTTCAGTTGTTTGGTTTCGTCCAACACGACTACCGATTTTCCTGATGGATAATCCACAATCTCGGTAGGCCACTACCCTTCCTCTGTAGAACTCGGATACTTGATAAAAAGCTGATCGCTGTTTTCTACGAGACATAACTGATCGTTTTTTGAAAAAACCACAAGAAAAACACAATTGCCAAACTTGAAATCGTCGAAATCTCCAAGCCTTAAATAGCGCTTTGAGGTAGCACCACAGGCGCGCGTGATGTGTGTCTGCGCTAAAATTCTAATCAATTGCATATCTCACCTCCGCTAATGCATGTTGTAAATTTCATGTTATTTGCATGCTTTCAACAGGGTGTTGCATTTATGGTGGCCAGCAGTATACATGGGCATATGTACCTGTACCATTTCTCAAGATCTACGAACCCAAATTTCTTGAAAATTTAATAACTTGTTATTTCTAGTATAAAATACTTGTCCAATAAATATAATTTTGCTATTTGCATTTCTTCCTGGCGTAGCAATTTTAATTCCTAGTAGTGTATACTTAAAAAATAAAACTAATTTCTTACACATAAATTGGAAAACATTCGGATAAACCATAACATTAGTACACTGGTGTTAGGAACAACATAAAAGGCATACAATAAGCATAAGACTCATAAAATTCTTTTAAAAAAATATTGGTGCTATATATATATATATATATATATGTACAGGGTGTCAACCTTAAAGTGACCCTATAGCTAATTCCCGAACCGTTCGGTTTAGACATGCACTTCCAATTTGAAAAATGTTTTTAAAAAGGTAAAGAATGTTTTTACTTGCTTTTCGAACCAAAAAACCCCATTTACAAAAAAATTACAAAAATTACATTTTTTAAATGGTCCCCAGGTCATATCAACTATATTTAAGAAAAGATGCAGTATACAAAAACAAAGTAAACACAAAAAGTTTTATTTTATTACGATAAAAACTAATCGAGTTAAGCCTACATAAAGCTTAAGCATCTGAATTGCTCAGAATAGGGGGTCGCATACAAATTGAGGTAACAACAGTAGTTCCCTATCTACAGAAAAATCAAAAGAAAAACATCATAGTAATATTAACCTTTATAAATCGGCTGGTACATACGTCGTACCAGAAATTTTTTTGTTGCTTAAATCGGCTTGGTACGACGTGTGTACCAAGGTCTCTAGAGACACTTCTTTCCCCCCTTTTTTTCTAACACACCCTTTTACGATGTTCCCCGACCCTTTTTATGACTTCGCGTCTACTGTCACTAATTGGGTGGGGTTATTTTTCGCCAACATTTTAAGCATTCCTTATCATTGGCGACGTTTAGGAACAAGTTTCGACTTCGTTAAAAAAAAATACTTCATTCGATGACTACGTTTTCTGAGCAACAGACTTTTCTTTTTTTTTTGCTGTTTCTTCTATTTTTTTAGAATGCCTCAAAAATTTCTCACACAAATCGAGCTTGAGAATTTTATGAAAGATTTAGAAAAAGAACTTTGACGATAGTGATTCGGAGAATGAAGATGAATTCGAAAATAGTATTTTCGAAAATAATGAGGTGATTTAGACGTATCAGCTAATTTTGATCAGAAAGTTGAAAGCTTATTCACACGGAAAGAGGTAGAAGGCTCTGAAGTGATAAATGTATTACCATTTTCTAGTAAAGTTGGATTGAAAGTTGATGCTAGCAATTTCAAAAGTGAAAATGATTTTTTTAAACTGATGTTACCTCTGTAGGGCTTAATTATTTTCTCGCACAAGATAAGCATCCATGGTGCGAGGCCATGTGTCGGTCTCGCATTATCCTTTTATAGCACGACATCATGACCTACTGTGTGTCCCGGCATAAGGATGTCCATAAACATCCAGATGTCATCTCAAAAGGTGTGAACGTTAACATTTTCCCGATAAAAGACTTGGAAGTCTGTGCTTCCACCAAAGAAATATACCACCCCAATGCAGACACTGCTTGATCTGTGGATAGAATTCAGATTCACTCCAAATGAAAATATGCCTATTATCACTTTCTAGGCTAAACATGGAATCCTGTAAAAAGAGAACAGTCCTCCATTGCTCGTGCGTCTGGGAACATGTTGAAGTGTCCACTGCAAGCGTTATTTCCTATGGCGTGACGTAATTTGGTCAATGATTGGTCGTCGCTGTGAAGCCTTAGACGCATTAAATCTTGAGACCAACCTTTCGGAGCTTGCAGAGGGGAGGATTGAGTCCAGCACGCCAGAGATATGGTTCAATTTATTTGTGCACAAATGACAAATATTAGTCATCGGCATTCATGGTAACTTTGTAAACGTCCTTATCTCCTGGATGCCGAATCTGTGGTTATAAATTGTTGCTAAAGGTCCTTATTGAATCACAGAAGAACTCATATTCTTCACATTCAGAACTTTCTACTCACTTCTATGTTCTGCGTCCTGAAACACAAAAAGCACGCCATTGCAATTCTTCGTTGAAATGATGCCTGATGTAATTGTTACAACTTCTGTATGGTGGATTTCTCTGACACGGAGCGACAATTACATCTTTGATCTGAGGCATCCATTTGTAAGCTTCTCGCAAATGACATATTCAGACTGCAACGCCACTAACGCCACTATTTTGCTTTATGCAATATCATTTCAGCTCTTACATACCCACATATTCAAATTTCATTGAGATTAGTTTATTTTTGGGAGAGTAATATCTATTTTTGTGATTTTTTCAAAATTTACTTGATAACCAGTGTAAATCTAAAAATGAATTTTTTGGTAAAATTATTGAGGCTGAAAAGGATTTATTACTTACTTACATTTTTCGATTTATACGTAGGAAAAATTTTAAAAGCAAGAAGGGAATCATTTCATACGTATATACAGAACATAATAAAAAATTTATTATGTATATAACTGAATCTAAACCATGTTTTATACATGTAACGGAAAAATCTGATTAATATATGTGTTTTGTAATTTTTTCATGAAAGTAGTTTAAATATTTATTTAATAGAAGTTTTTAAGTGTTTTTCTTTCCTTCAAATTAAATTTGAAGAGAAAAAGTTAATGTATACAAGGGTGGAGGAAGCAAGGTATCTCTTTTAACATATCGATGTATGTTTCTAAGGAGATGACGAGCTTAATGATTTTATTTGTCCTGTAAAGGAGTATTAATGATCATACATAAAAACGGAGCTTCATACAGCCTATAGAAGCAGTTAGCTGAATAAGATTCTGTTAGATTAAAAAATTAAAGTTACGTCTGAAAATACAGAACAAAAACAGGAAAACCAAATATTTTTAGCCCTAAAATTGTTTTAACATAGTCGATACCTAAAAGATATGACGTAACGCTAACATATCTTTTTAAAAATTTGAGCCACATATAATCTAAATTTATAGTTAAAGTAAATATGGCGTCTTCAATAAATTATATAGTTGAAACTTTGAAGAACGCATTTTTGACAGTATAAAACCATTAGAATCATTTACAGTTCGGGGTATTTAAAAAAATATTAGTTGAAATTTTTTCAATGGAATTTATCTAAAACTTATTTTCAAAGTGTAATAAAATATAATTTAGAGAAAGGAAGAAAAAAATTATTATGGATTTGGGTAATTTATGTTAATGCAAAACTGATTTCATACTTTTGATTCGCATTTAAAATATTAAAAAATATCAATGTTTTTTACAAAAGGAGTTTTTAAATATTCATAATATTAGGTAAAATTTCTTCCTAATTTCTACCATAAAAAGAGTTAATTATATATGCAAAAAATAACGCCTTGAATTAAAATCGAACGTATATGTTATTTTTGGTATATAATAATTCAAATACAGATTCACATTTAATGTAACTTATTTTGAAAATTATTTTTTATTTCCATAGTAAATATTGAAAAACATAACATATATTAACTGTGGAAATCAAGAACTCTTCAAAATGATTCATGATATATTTTTTTTTGATAGATTTGAACAACTCTGTCATTTTTGTTATTCTAGTATATTTCACACTTAAATATATGTTTTGTCACATAACTTTTCTTTTTCTGCTCCTCCTTTTTTATTTGGGATATATCTTTCCATTGAAAAGAAAACTCTTCCATATATTATTTTGAAGCTTAATTATTTATCCAATATTCACAAAAGCATATTTATTATTAGTTTCATAAACAATGTGTTCATTGAACACAAAAATCAATATGAATGTGTAAATTTTTTTTAAAAAAAACACGCACACACAGGGAAATATGAGCCTATAACCAGTGATAAAATTCTACACCCATATGTTTTGTTCCTAATTTGGGAAATATGAAAAACGTTTAGAAACAAACATTACAGAAAAATATATAATCTAAATCTTTTCTTTAATAAAAAATTCATAATATCATTTCGATTTTTTTGTCGTTTCACCTTTTAAAATGGTTAAATGATATATATGTATTGTTAGCTGTAATATGTGTTGTTGTTGTACCTAAATATTGTTAGTATTGTAGAATCAATATTGGATGTTTTACTGTCTTTTAATATATACATGTTAGAATGACAAATTAATGAGTTTGGAACTTTGCAGGAAACATTTGGTGAAAAAAGCTGCTTCTGTTATTATATATTTTATATATTTGTTGTTTTGAAATGTGTAAACATATTATACATTGCTAATGCTGTAAATTAAATTCTAATTTACAACTGATTTTTCTATGTACACATAAAGCAGTTTGTTCTTGAAAAATAAATTTGTGAAACTGTTTTGTGCTTGTCATTTGAGAAGGAACTTTGGAACATTTCAGTCAGATCTATTGTAATGCATATGTTGGCAACAAAAAATATTTAGTACCAAAAGTGGCAATAAATTTGTCACAATTTGTCAAATATCCCTCTGACTACATAATAAAAGAATGTATAATTTGTTTTTTGTCCGTAAGAAGTAATGACTAACGTATATTTTTGATCGTATTATTTTTCTGAACTGTTAGGAAGAATTTTAAAAACTTGCACACTTTTCAACTTTAAAAGTTCATTTTATTATTTTCATATACTCAATAATTTCGAATATTTTTAAGATAGCAGGCTACCTTCGGAGCACTTTTTTGAAATATATAAAATTTCAATTAAATAAACATTTTTTATTTGAAGGGGACTTAAAGTTAGGAATTCAATACAGTTTTTACAAAGTTAAAATTAATTTTTGGAAATATTGGGGAATTTTGAGTGAAATTTTAGTGAAAAATTGCAGTTGCGGTAAGGATTGTATTGAAAATTCTAATTAATATATATTCTTATAATATTTATACAGATCATAAATGCCATTATTATCTGTGTTGATAGCTATAAAATTTTGTAAATATTTCTAAAAGTTTTTTGAAATATGTCAATTTTTTACGCAAAAACTCAATTTTTAAAAACACTAATGTTATTTTCTCACAAAATGCAATAAAATAAATAAATATATACAGAGATTAGATTATAGTCCAGACAACAGATAAAACTAAATAAAACATTTTCTGAAAATTTCAGGTCAATATCTTAAAAATTCTGTAGCCAGTGAGAACTTTGTGCCGTGAAGAGAAAAATTGAAAAGGACTTTGGTTTCTCGAAAGATGCATTTAAAGATTTAATACAAAATAAAAATTTTCTACTATAATTGTACACTTTTAAACTCTCCACTTATTTATAGCTCAAGCTCTTTTAGCTTCATGTAAAACTTCAGATTTGGCCATTTATTTTACCCTTTTGTTGTTTGGAGGTTTTGTATACTATAACAATTGTCGTTTTTAGCGAAATTTGGTGAAAAATTGCAGTTACGACAATCTTGTACCTAAAATTCTAATAAATATATATATTCAAAATAATATTTATACAGTACATAAATAACATCTTTTATCTGTGATAGGAATCAAAAATTTGTAATGCTTTTGGAAGTTTTTTAAATAATACTTAAATTTTATGCAAAATCTCAATTTTTAAAAATTAATGCTTTTTCCCAAAAAGCAATAGAGTATAAATATACACACAAGAAGTTAGATTTTTTGATTCATAACATAGATAGAACTACATAAAACTTATGTTCTGAAAATTTTATATTTAGTATCTTAAAAATATTTTTGTGTAGTAAGCTTTATCATGAAGAAAAATATTGAACATAACAGTTTCTCGTAGAAACACATTTTAATAATTTTAACTCTAAATATTCACTTTTCTACTTACAAAACATTTTCAAACTCCCCATGGTATAGCTTAAGTACCTCTTTAGCTTCATTTTAGCTAATTTGGACTTTTTTTTGGCTTTTGCTTTTTCTGGTGAGTTTGTTGAAGGTAATGACTGGCGCGTTTCGATTTTTGAATTCTCTCTGTGTCAATTGCCATACCAATTTTAAGTGTCATTGGATGTTCTATACCTAAATAATTAAATACAGGCAACGGCCTAAATAACTAGAATTATATAAGATGACAGCAATGAAATGTGAACCCAAAAACAAAGTTTTTATGAACAAAAATTTCTTTCGGCAAAGCAGACCACAATACATTATTAAAGCTTTCATTATTGTTTTAGAGTCATGCCATGAAGGCATTTTTGCAGCGCTCCTTATCACAAAGTGTATATATGCTAATAAGTAGGCTTTATCACTTTAATCACTGAATTTGAAAAGGCCTGCTGTTTTGTTTACATATAATTTACCATCACATAGTACTTGTTTATACTTGCACCAACTATCTTTTCCCTGTTGGACATTGCCCATGCATGGGATTTTGATTGCTAGAGCAGCAGTGAAAGAAGGCGGCTATTACAACGAATTGCATTTTTCGAAGAGGCATCAACATTGCTTCGGATGGCAATCCCATAATATGGATTCTGCAGTTTATCAATAAATTTATCAGGTTAATTTCCCTTTCCACCAGAGTATACACAGTTGTACTTTTTAGTTTCTTAAACGTGAGCCTACTCTTTTTGTATATGTCCTATACATTCAAGTTTTGTGACACTGTTTTCACCATATATATCTTTCACTTGTAATAAGCCCTTGGAATTACCATCACCATGGTACTCGGTGTATTGCAGGTCTGCGTTTGATTAGTGACCTTTCAAAATTCTGAAGCTCAACAGCTTCCATGTTTCCAGAGGATCCTTTGTAATTTGAACATTCGTAAGCCAGTTTTACATTCATTCACACATTTTTGCAATACTGTGTCATTACTTCCAGATCCTAAAATTTTTTCCGAGTATCAATGGAAATAACTGAAACACCCAGCCATTAAGGGACATATGGCCTCTCCGCTGCCATGTGCCATCTACTGAAACACCACAAGTTGTACTTTTTTAGGCTCGCACTTCCTTAGATGCAGCTTTTCATATTTTTCTTCGACATAACCATACTGCTTCAAGCGTTTGCTGGAGTTCATGAGCTCTGAAAGGTATTTTTAGAAACACATGGCAAATTTAAAAGTGCATAACAACTTCTTACCAGCTGGCAAACCTCTGCCGAAAATCAATCTCAATCAAATACCAATAAGTATTGAGAGAGAATTTTTTATTTTCTTTAGGAGTAGAAGTAAAACCAAATCATGTACACAAGCCACACACAAGTTAAGTAGAAGTCTTTGCTAGAATCTTCTGACATGTTTCAATCCAGTTGCATAACATTCCGGACAACACAGGATTGATAATTCCCATCAAAGCAGGTAATAATTATATTCCCTGTAGAACCATGAGGGGGCTAGGGTTCAAGGCACATCAAAACTGCTTTCAATTTCGCCTCCACTTGCAGACTTTTGATACATTATTACTGTTTATTGCTAACTTGGTAAACCTATTACCATAAGACTTTCTCTTTCGGACACTTTCGATCTAGCTTTTTGGCATTTTGAAATAAATCACAGTCAAATAAAACGTTGAAATTAAATGAAAATGAATGAATAAACTGTAAAAAATATCAAAAGTAAGTAATAGTAAGAAGAACCGCTTTAGAATGAACAATGTAAAACAAACTATAAACGATAATATTATTATTGCCACTCAGTAAAACAAGCTTGGTTAAAAACAGTTGCCAAGATTAAAAAGTATTAATAAAATAAATAAAAGGATACGTTGATCTATATTAACAATAGATATTAAATATTTATATTGCTTAAAAGTCACGAAAAGACGTTCAAACTATTTGTTTACATTTTTATGTCTCTTTAAACACCATTTCTTTTTGAAAATTCCATTTCCTGTTTACTAAATAATATAACTTGGCTACAAATATGCAATGGGAATAAAAATAAGTATTTTTGGAATCTTAATGGCAGACTCAACTGGCAAAACATAAAGGCACTCCTACAGCTGGGATTTACGGGTAGTCACATACCTTAATCAAAAACATGAAATCTATTATATTTGCACAGATTTCCAAAGCGATAAAACATTGGACGAAACTGCCATCGTTCGAATAACTATTTGAATTAAAATTCTACCGTTATTCAAAAAGAAAAAAAAAATTTCAGGATATTTTTAACATTTAAATTTTTATTTAATATTTAGTATCAGATCTAAAATTAAATCGAAAAATTTTAATTTTTAAAAAAATTTATAATCCTTAGTAATTTAAAAAATAAATAAATAAGGCTGGTAGTTGCTAAGAAAACAATTTCTAGGAAGTTAAATATTGCGAGAGGTTTTATCGTATTCTAGATTCAGCATGCTGGGGTGTTATTAGTGTCAGAAATATAGTTTCGAAACATATTATTGCCAACTTTTTAATGTGATATTTAAAGGGATAAGTTTACATGAGCTTCATTAATATTAGAATTTCTAGAAGAGATTTTGAAATTTGGCGCCATAACCCAATTCATATTTTGGTAAGGGAGGGCTGTACAGAGAACTCATTGATAGGGAGGCGTTTAGTTGCTTAGATATATTGTTTGCTGAATTCCGACTTATCAAAGGATAAAAATTGGTGTTTTAGAAAATTCTTGCTCTCACATTTTCCGGTTTCGCATGATGTCTAATTGATGTTTTATTTCGTATAAGGAGACCACTTGAGTGGTTTCAAGTTTCACCACTCGCATTTGCTGCATGTAAATAGGACTCCTGTCATGTTTCACTGTTAACTTTAATTTTTCGATGGTAAATATATATTTTTCATATTGCGAAATTTGGTCGTCAAGACTGTATCTTCTGAAGGATCGAGTATTATTGGATGTGCCATTTGTGTAAATATTAGATAAAATTGATCCGAGCAAGGAATTCTAGGGTACACCTAGTTTGATACTGCTATGGAAGGAGACGGCTTTATCAACATGAATTTGGAAAGATCTATTGTAAAGATAGAAACTAATAAAGAGTATTATGTAATGTGGGTAACCATCGGTAATTAGTTTGTAAAGTACACTGTGTAATCAAACCATTTCAAACACTTTGAGGGTATTTCCTTATTACTTTCAATTTCAATTACTTAGCATACGTAATCTCATTTCACATGAGTTTCTTCTGATGGTAGTCAAATTCTACAAAAACAACAGAGAAAGTGTCTCTTAGTTTCAAGTAAGAAAACTTGAAAAAACCCACTACACATGCTTTGGAAGGAGGATAAGGTAGATTATATTCAAAGGCGAAACGAAACAAAGTTTGAGTTCCTTTCATTCGCTTAGCCATCAAAGGGAGATAATGTCTTAGCTACTAATAAATTGGTGATCATTAATTTTGGCATATTTTACAATTCACACCTGTTTTTACAAATTATAAACATAAATACATGATTATGATTTTGGTCTCTCCTCCCATCAATGACAATCTACGTACGTCTAGGAAGACATAACAACCATTTTTCTCAGATGACCGTAAGAAATGACTTTCAGGCGTCCATGAGGCAGGGAAGATGGTCAATTTGGCTGGCTTCGTAAGACCTATTTCGTCAGACCAGGGCTACTCAAACTTCGATGTATGAATGAAACAGTTATCCTCTTTAAAAAGTACACTTTTCCCCAAAAATATTTCCATAGAACAGGGAGAGCAGTATTTACGTCATAAATCTTACTGTTCAAGTTTCCATCAATGGGAAAAAGGATTCCAAGCCAAACGTGAAAACAACCCCCTCCCCATCATTATACTGCCACCATTTTGCACAGTACTTTATTGTAATATTTCTATTAATAATTCTGCAAGTATAGATATGAATTATAATAATTTTAAACCAACCACTATTAACCACTATTTTAAAAGTCAGCGTAATGCAATAATAACTTAAAAGGTACTCAGAGCAGTCTTAAAGGCAAACCTAAAGCGCCCATCAGATTGTCGGAATATAAATCTAGATTCATCCATCTGAAGAACTTTTTTCTACACATCAACAGCCTATTGAGGGGATAGCTTTATTTAATTACAATCGACATTTCACATTCTCAAAAAGTAATATCTGTGGCTTGTGAGCGGCTGCATGGTGAAAGGGATTATTGTCTGAACTCCTTCTATGATTTCCTGTGACTTCACTAACTATAGGGTTTGTGATTTTTACTACATTTTCCGTGTTCACGGCTCATGTACTGATATTTTTCAGCCTGTCATTTTTCTTTTTTAAGTTTCTTCGCACAACGCACGTTTCAATTAACAGGTATATCACTCACAGTGGATATTCTGATACTGTGGTAGAACTTCCTGAAATTCCGTGAACTAAATTTTCACATCGGCGTTATCCAACCATAACGTCTCACAATTAGAACTGCAATCTTTTTGACTTTTTGTCTCACAAAAACACATAAAATGACCTAACAAATCACTATCAGTATTTTATAGCTTTTTATTAAACACCAATTTATTTCACCTGAAATGTTAACTTCTTGAAGGTAGGTGTCGGATAGATTTTTCAGTTAAACAGTTAATTAATTCCTTTTAATAAATGCTTCCAATCCCTATGTCTCATAAACCATACATTATTCCTTTGGCGACAAATAACCATCAGAGTTGGTAGGAAGCATCAGTATTTTGCAGTATGTTAGCACAAACAATAAAAAATTAGTGGATTCATATTTAGATGTTGAGAAGTAGTACAATTATGAAAACCAAGTAAAAGAACAAGATTTATTGCTCACATTTTAAAAAGTGCAAATGTTTTTGCCCAGGCATTATTACATGTACCAAACAGACATAGTCACCTTTGATATAATCAACGGCGCAACTTTATCAGTAACCAACTTGTCGGGATCATTTTTTAGAGTTGGCTTTCAAAGCAACATTGTAGTGACCACCACACATTAACCCGCGGTCACTCGCGCCTGTTTTTGCTACCTTCGTTACTCGCGGGGTGTAGAGAACACCCAAACTTTTAACACGTGTATTTAATTATGAAAATAAAGAAATTCAGTCATTATGATACATATTTATAAGAGGTACAAGATGTTTTTGTATTATACAAATAAAATTATTAAATTGTGCACAAAACTATAACATTAATTTAAACTAAACATACAAAATTTTCATCTTAAAACATGTTTTATATTTTTTCATAAACCAGTATATAAAACGTATATACCAGTAATAAATACACTTTATAATTAATGAGATAATGATTGTTAGAAAGTAGAAAAATAATATTTTAATCATTTTCCAAACTTTCAGAGCAGACTGCACAAATGCTCAACTTCTCATGGGAGTTCTCTCCAGCCCTCCAGATAAAATTTGAAGGTCATTATTCAATCGTTCCTTAAGAGGGATTGCATCACGCCTGAAGGTTCAATGACCTAAAATGTGCAGCTACAGAAAAAATCGTGGTTCTGCACATTCTTTTTAAAAATCTGGGATGATTTTCTTGTTGCTGGGGTGTACAGAACACCCCGCGCGAGTGATCGCGGGTTAACTAAGTCGCTATAATATAAGTACTTATACCAGAAGTAGGATTTCTGATTACCCTGATTTTTCCATTCCCAGGAATTTCCGGGAATCCCGAAATATAATTGTCGTTCCCGGGAATACATGAAGATTTTTAAAAAAATTATAAACAAGTTATTTTTAAATAATATATATCTATATTATAATTATATAAAATAAGGATACATATAAGCGTAATATTCATATGTTGAGCTTAAGATTCAGGAACGAAATTTACAGAAAAGAAGTATTTCGAAGAAATAAAATACATTATTTTAAAAGAAAGAAATTATTACAAATTCGAAAACAAATGATAGTTTACTTGGTTTTATAATAACCATATATTTGCAGATGCTGATACAGCCTCGATTTTTTTATTTTTCAACTTCATCATAATCACAGAAGAAAACTCTCTTTCCTCGAATTAAAGTAGTATTTTTTTAATGGAAATTATCACTTTTATCGCACAAAAAGTAAAATTGTAAATGACATGGAAAAATGTCATGGTACAAAAAGCACAAATTGCTGTATCACAGTGTGCTGCTCGAGTAAAGATCAATGACTGTTAGCAGAACATAATAGACAACGCTGGGTGCAGGGACGCTAATACGGAATGCCGTGCTGGAACTCAACGGCCTCTTATGCCTAGCAGCCGAGAGAAGACGGGTATATAACTCACATGGCGCCCATGCATCTTAAGCCACGTCACGAGCCCTGAGTCAAAATTAGGGTTTATTTGCAAGTCAACAAGTGTCTGCACAAACAGTTGGGCGATGTTTGCGCCAGCATGGACTCTGCTCCGAGACCTGAACTTGCGGATACCCTTGATTCTGCATCACTGACAGCAGCGTCTTCGAATAATGTGATCGACGGCCGAATCTCAAAACACGAATGTAAACTGAGACTTTATTTTCAGATGAATCCAGGATCTGTTTACAGCATCAAGATGGTGGCGTAAAATGATACAGTGGCATCGTGAACGCACATTGGCAGCGTGCATTCATCATCGGCCTAGCCCATCACTGAAAGCATTGATGGTATGGGGTATTATTCCATGCACGCGTCTCTCCGGCGGCTCTTACGTTCGCATAGACGTAGCTTTGAACAGCGCACGTTACATTTGTGAGTTGTGTTACAATCCGTGGCTCTACCCTTTATTCGAGCCTTACGAAACCTTGCTCTTCAGCAGGGAAAATACACGACCGCATGTTACCGGACTTGTACATTCCTTTCTTGATATGAAAATGTTCAATTGTTGCCCTGGCCAGCATGAACTTCACCAGATCTCGCAACGAAAACTTCTGGTCCATGGTTGCCGAGGGCGACAGGCTGGCTAGTAACCATACGCAGGTCACTAATTTTGATGAGGCTGTGGCATCGTGTTGAAACTACACTGCTGGCCCCCGTAAAATGCAACACCATAAAAACAAGAGGTAGCACAAAAATTTATTTTGTAGATAACATGTTGACCAAAGTATCAAATGATTAAATTTATAGACTTCTGTGAAGTGTGGTTTCTGCCAGAATCAGTAGCCAGAGTAGCCACCATTGTTGGAGATCACCACTGCCACACGCCTCGGCATTGATTCAAAGAGACTTTCGATGTGTTCTTGGGGTACAGCAGACCAAGCAGCTTCCACATGTTGCCACAGTTGATCTGGTGTGGCAGATGGGGTTGTAATCTGCGTGAGTCGTTGAGCAATCATGGACCACACGTTTTCTATCGGTGAAAGATCCGGAGAGGGTGCGGCCAGGAAGCAATTCAATCTGGTGATTAACGAAAGAACCTTTGGTTAATGCGTGCCACATGTGGTTACGCATTATCCTGTTGAAATATGGCTGTATGGCCAAGCCTGAAGGACAACTGGCTCCAACACCTCAGAGATGTAGCGCTGGCTGTTTAAAATACCGGCTTAATGCGGTACTAGAGGGAGTGCGAGAGGATAGCCAATACCGCCCCATACCATATTACCTGGTGGCGGGACCAGTGTGGTGGTGCATAATGCCGTTGCTTCAGCATCCCTCTCTCCACGGTGTTTCCTGACTCGAATCCGACCATCGTGGTGTTGCAGACAGATGCGTGACTCGTCCAATAAAGACAACTTCATTCCATTCTGCCCACCCACATTTTTTTCATCGCACCATTGGCGGCGAAGACGTCTGTGGTTCTGCGTCAGGGTAGACCAAGCAATGAACGTCTTGCGGACCAGACCACTCTGTTGTAAACGGCGTCGAATGAGCACGCGCAGACACTGAACGATGCGTTACAGACTCAATGTGCTGTGCTATGATTCATGATGTGACTGAGCGATCCGTCACTGCCATGCTAATTTGATTATCTCACACGTGAAGTGGTGCACAGAGGTGGATGCGATCAGCCACGTCGGTCCGTCGCCACCCATCCTATATCCAACGGTCACATATCCGCATTTCAGTTGTTTGGTTTCGTCGAACACGACTACCGATTTTCCTGACGGAAAGTCCACAATCTCGGTAGGCCACTACCCTTCCTCTGTAGAACTCGGATACTTGATAAAAAGCTGATCGCTGTTTTCTACGAGACATAACTGATCGTTTTTTTGAAAACACTACAAGAAAAACACAATTGCCGAGCAGAAATCGTCAATCTCCAAGCCTTAAATAGCGCTTTGAGGGTAGCACCCTGAGCGCGCGTGATGTGTGTCTGCGCTAAAATTCTAATCAATTGCATATCTCACCTCCGCTAATGCATGTTGTAAATTTCATGTGTTATTTAAGCTGCTTTCTTCAGGGTGTTGCATTTGGCCAACAGTATACATGGGCATATGTACCTGTACCATTTCTCAAGATCACTGCGAACCCAAATTTCTTGAAAATTTAATAACTTGTTATTTCCTGAGTATAAAATACTTGACCAATAAATATAATTTTGCTATTTGCATTTCTTCCTGGCGTAGCAATTTTAATTCTAGTAGTGTATACTTAAAAAATATAACTAATTTCTTACACATAAATTGGAAAATATTCGGATAAACCATAACATTAGTACACTGGTGTTAGGAACAACATAAAAAGGCATACAATAAACGTAAGACTCATAAAATTCTTTTAAAAAAACATTGGTGGTGCTATATATATATATATATATATATATATATATATATGTACAAGTGTCAACCTTAAAGTGACCCTATAGCTAATTCCCGAACAAGTTTTAGACATTCACTCAATTTGAGAAAAATGTTTTTTAAAAAGACGAAATGTTTTTACTTGCTTTTCGAACCAAAAAACCCCATTTACAAAAAAATTACAAAAATTACATTTTTATATGGTCCCCAGGTCATATCAATTATATTTAGGAAAAGATGCAGTATACAAAACAAAGTAAAGCACAAGTTTTTATTTTATTAGATAAAAACTAATCGGAGCCTACATAAAGCTTAAGCATCTGAATTGCTCAGAATAGGGGGTCGTATACAAATTGAGGTAAGAGAGGTAGTAGTTCCTATCTACAGAAAGATCTCAAAAGAAAAACTTATCATAGTAATATTGGGAAAAAATGCATTACAGTAAACATCATATATTGGTAATTTGTATTGCTATATGGCAAACAATAGAAGTTAAATTAAAGAAATATAACTTGTACCGAAAAGATTTAAACAGCTTGTTTAAACAAATAGCAGCAAAAGAACACATGATTTGCCGTTCAAATTATATAGCATAATGTGGAATACGATGCTCTCCAATCCAGGGTAAATCAGGGGCTTTATTATATCAGAATGACCAAATTAAAATAATGTTAAAAATGACTGCCTTCCGCAGAAATGCAGTACCCAAACCCGCGTCCAGAAACTCACGCCTGTACCCTCTGCGAAGCCTCTTGAACCTCCCGTAGCTGATTATTCGAGTGTCAAATGTGCGCCAAAATGTACATAGTTAAGGCGGAATTTGTGCGGGGGCACCATAATGCTGGTACCATTGCGTGCAGGCAAACCATGAAACTTCATCTTCTAAAAATCGGCTAACGGTCGAATAAAATTTCCGTGTATGATTCTGATATTGAGTCCATTGGAAATATATTCAGCCAAATTAAGGTGCTCTTCCATAATTTCGCACACATTCATCGACCAACGCACTTGGTGGCGATTCGGTCGTATTAAATAATAGGTTTTTCGAGGACCAATATTGCCTATTCTGTGTATTAATAGTGCCTTGCCTTGAGAATTGGCATTCATCCGACCACAAAACTTCCTTAAAAGATGCAGTTTTTCATCCAGCGTTTTTAACGCAGCCAATTGCAAAAATCAAAACGACGCTTCTGATTAACCAGGGCATTTGGTTTCCTGCCGGGGACTGCGGACGATAAAGATATGCACCGTACGTATATGTTCACGACGATTTTTGAGTAGGAACAAGACTTGCTAATAACTCATGGACTCCCACTTTTCCGAGTATGAGCAGGGCATAATCCTAGAAACATCCTCTGGGGTATCCGCTGAAGAGTGTATTTTGGGAATAAGGGAATACGTCTAGCAGGGCAACTCCCTATTCTATGCAAGCGTTGAACAACACTGGCAATTGTGCAATAAGATGGATGTCTTCGACTGGGAAATTTAATGGCACAAGTCTTGCGAATTATCTCTTATTTCATTTTGCCATACAACAATACCCCAAACATTATTTCTTAAAACATCCTAAAGCGAAAGAACCGCTGGGGGAATTTCAGCGGTAATAGGCGCGGGTACGCGCAAAACGACTTTGCAAACGGATTTTTGTCGGTAGTCGCGTTCGGTACGCGGCGAAATAAAGGAATACAGAGCTTACGGCGATAAAGCCTTTGGAACTGCTTTTGAAATGTTTTACCAACTACTCCAAAATATTTTATTTTGATTATGTTTTACGTACACATCACATAAATTTTATTTCTTAAATTGCTCAATTATTGCTTGATAATAACTTTAAATTTAAAGCGTTTATATAAGAGTGATGACGTGCAAGAGCGAAAGTTCCCGGCAAAGTTCCGATGTATTTCACTTTGGAACGGCCCTTACTAGCTTCTTGAAAATTGCCCCGAAAATGCATGAACTTTGGCATTTTTCAAGTTCTAACTCGGCCAGTTTTCATCGTAATAAAATAAACTTTTGTGTTTACTTTGTGACATTGTGCATCTTTTTCTAAATATAAGTGATAAGACCTGGGGCTGCAATATAAAAATTTAATTTTATAATTTTCTAAATGGGTGTTTTGGTTCAAAAAGTACGTAAAAACATTCTTTACCTTTTTTAAAACATTTTTTAAATTGGAAGTGCATGTCTAAGCTGAATGGTTCGGAAATTAGCTATTGGGTCACCTTAAGGCTGGGTACCCTGTATATATATATATAGCTCCAATGTTTTTTTTTAAAGAATACATATATGACCAACCCTTACTGAATATATAAAAATACTTCCAAGTTTAGAGGGCAAATAATATATATTCAAAAAAATTCTCTCTCTTGAGGGTTAGACTACGGAAATATGTAAAAATACCATAAAAAATTTTGACACGCCATATTACACCCCACAATATTATATGAAATTTGATCAAAGTATCTAAACCATCTATATCTATAAACCTAATATCTGTATCAATATATTTCTTATCAATATATCTCTTTCTTACATTCTCAATGATTCAGAAACCTTTAATGCAGTGCTCCTCAAACTTTCAATATTTGCGACCTAATTTTTAATCATAATTTTCATCACCCCTCCAACTCAATAATAATGTATTGAATGCAATAATAATGTACTTTGAAGACAAAGCTACAATACGAAATGTATGTGTGTGTGAATTATAATCCGTACAAATTATCAAGATAAGTATTAAATTTTGTATACGTTACTTTTAAGAAAGAAATTTTAAATAAGATAAGTATTATTTTCATTCTAATTTTTAAATCGGAACAGATTGTACAATAATTTTAATTAAATTAAATAATTATTTCCTCAATCATACATTTGTCATCCATTCCAAATCCATCCGGATTATCTGCGGTGTCTTCTTTGAAGAAATTAGAATTAAATATAGAAAAATAAATTACAGAGCGTCAATTTCTAATTTTAAATCTTCCTTTTAAAAGCTCATGGGAGTCACTAGTAATTATTAATTTTGTTCTTAATTTAGTATTGATACTTATCAAGCACATTGTGCATTACAAATACATTCATAAGTATAGTATAACGTTTCCGCCCGCTTCACTGGGTATTTAATGATGTTATATGAATATAATAAATTAAATTTCGTTGGGCGCCATTGTAAGGGCACCCCCCTCGTGTGCCCTTCTACTTGATTATCAGCGGAGCTAGAGGTGTAGGGATAAATGTAGAACTAGAGCTGCCATGATCTTAAAATGACTTTATTAAGATCTTAATTTAAATCTTTAATATGATTAGATAATAATATGATATGTGAGAGAATCTACGGTGGCTAAACACACAATATATAATACCGAAATAACGTAACTCGGACCACTATCAAAAACCAACTCGCCTAAGCTTAATTCCTATGCGATCACAGATCCGAATATTTAAATAGTCACTCCTACCTTTATCGTCCAACGAAGTATCAATCTATTTAATCCTAGATGAAGTTGTGGTTCACTGGCGTGCAATGGTATGCACCTTGACCTAAGGGTTCTCTGTCACGAGTAACTTCTATTGGCTGTCTCTTAACCTCTCAAAACCTTTTCACACTTGAAATACGGACTACCATAACATTCCACAAATGCCACACCGCTTACTCTAAACTTCTGATATTTAAAAGGTTCCTAATTTGCATCTTTCCTTCACGCTTTACTTCTTGAGTTGGTTGGAAAAGAGTTGCCATTCATTCTGGCCCCAAAAAACCCAAAAGGACATGTTAATGAAAAGACGCGTGAGCCCATCATAGTTTCATTAGGTGCCTAACTCACTGAGAGCAATAGAATTCTGAGCGTTTCATCGAAGTGCAACATTTAACCCTATGTCCAGTTCACTGGAAACATCTTTGGTATCCCTTTTTCACCCTCAGTGGAGTTGTCTCATGTCGCCGTGTCCTTGAACTAGTCTCCGTTCTTTTGTAGTGTTGCTCAGTCGCACTGTTAGCTTCCTTTTTTGTGGATCGAAAATGTCAAATCTTAAGTGCTTGAGCATCAAGAAAAAATTTAATTCTTCAGGAAGTGGGTAAAAGTGTCAAGAAATTTTCCTTGCAGTTTATCTTTCTTTTCCTTTTTTTATAGGTAAGATATATGAAATAAATATATATTAATTTACAGAAGGTATGAATAATTACTTTTTTGAAATGTATATTGTTTATGAGTTTAAAATTTGTTTTGTATGGTTTTATATATAAAAAAATTGAAGAATGAACCACTATATAACGAATTTTCCATATAACGAACTTTTTCGAGATTTAGCGACTTCGCTTTATAAAGGTCCGACTGTATTTGATTATATAAAACTTTTTCTTCCTTCAATATAAAAATGTTTTGTACTTATTTTGACTTCTATTCTTCTTCGATTTTTTTTAAACTTTTCTTTTTTCGTTTTACAGGAAACAATACTATATTTTTTCCTTTTCTTATTTTGTTGTACTACTGAATTGTAGAAGATGTAAGGATTGCTCGCATTTTTTTCTCTTCATTTTTTCTTTTGCTGGTATATTAGCTTTTAACTTATCACACACATTTTTCTTTCACATTTTGGTCGACTATAATTCATACTTTTTTATAATTTTGACGTATTAATTTAAATTTCATATTCCCACGCCCTTAGTAAACATTTTCCGCTCAACACAATCTGCCGAATATAAGACGAATCTTGGCGAGTGATATTTCTTGCAATTATATATATATAAACTATTGATCTCCTTTGAATGAGCGTAGAGGATTTTGGATGGATGAGGAATCATTTTGTAGCAGAATACTCTATTTTTATTACACTCAGGAGACCGTACACAGTGGGATATTGCTAACGAAAAGCTGACCAAAACCTTAATTTTTTGAATGCAAAATTAAATCATTATAATTAACAGAGTATAGTTCAGTAAGTGGCGCATCAAATGGCATCTATTTTTTAGAAGCTAAGTTAAGCGGGAATGTCACAGTGTCAATCGGAATCTCGTCTTTGCTTACTTTGTACAATGAAATTATTTGCGCTTTAGAAACGTGATTATTCAATGTACTTTTTAGCAATCACGATATTAATCCAATAAACATTTGCAGCATGGATCTTAATAATGTACGTATGCACTTTATTATAAATCTGTCTACAATAAATTTAGGAGTATTTTTTTCGTGTCCGTTTTGAACTGTGATACGTAATGATAAATTATTTCAATTTTAGGAAGAAATTTTTTAATAAATTACTATATTTGTTTTGTTTTCGACCTCGTTTGAGTGAAAAATAAAGAGCAGACTTATTAAAAAGTACCTTATGATGCTATATCAAAAGGAAAAAGTGGCGGAAATTGGGCATTTTCGTCCCTGTGTTTTTTAAAAGTGTGCGTGTAACACAAATTTCCAGCTTTGGGTTTCTTCCTGTCTTTTATCTTGCTTTAGGCTCTTCCTAGGGGGATGCGAAGATGTTAACCAAAAAGTCTTTGTGTGATATCATGTTTCAATGACCTATCAAATAAATATACAAGAAACTAGAGATTTGTAAGAATATTTGTATGAAATAAAACTCTAAACATGAAAGTCAAATCTTAAAGCGTAAAATGTCCTATTTTAAATGGGATTTTAAGAGTAAATTGAAAAATGCTGACAAGAAAAAAACATTCTCTGAAAGGAAGAACAGCCATTGGTTGTTACAGGGTACTATCACTTAGACCAAGATGACATTATCTTTATGGCAAACTTGATGGTTGACCACCAAAATCTTTCTCGGAATCTAGCGACCGTAAAAAAAAAAAAAGATTTGCGAGAACACAAATATATTCAGAGCAATTAACGCTTTGCAACTCAAATAGCTTTCAGAGATACTGGTTATGTAGAAGCTCTTCCTATATTTTAAATGAAATAACAAAATCACCTACAAGGCCGAGTACATTTCATAAATCTCTTCCCCCTTAGAAATTTGAGTAATTACATCTATCAATGGAGCACGCAAGGGAGATTCAAGGTCCCAGACTCCCCTAACCCTTGATTTTTTTTTCAATTTATTATAATCCAATGTAAATAGTACGTAAAGTTTAATTAAGTTTTAATTTTTTTTTTACTTATTTTATTAATTAATGCTAGTTATTTACGAGTTTTGAACGTTAGCATTATTTTAAATAAGTTTATAATAATATAAATAATTATTTACAATACATGTAAGCGTCGTTTTTGCATGTAATCAAGACACAACGAAGCATAAAAAAAAATTTCGAAACCCATTTAAAAATTTCTGAATATTAAAATTTGTTATCCTTCGTAAAACTTTTAGAATATGTAAAAAATATTTCGATGTACTTTTGAAAAATTACGCTACTGACATAATAAGCAAAATTAAATTCTCACAGATGTATATATATTCCCCTCAATACACATAACTTTTTCAAAAAAAAAAAAATGACCGATTTAAAACTGTTAAAAGTATAATAATTATTTTTATTTTGAAATTTGGCTTTATATTTATTCTAAAAAGTTCCATTAATACTTCTCCTTTTTTAGGACATTTGATCTTTTATTGTTTTTTTTTTTCTTGCCGCTTTCAATAAACTACATTTCTGTTTTAGTGCCATTTTTTAAGCAAACGGTTGTCACGAAAAATTGGAAAATGATTATTAATAATCAATTTTATAATTTAAAATCCCAAGAAGGAAATTATTCTTATAAAATAATGAATATGTTTGTTTTTAATAAGACATTTTGCAACAGATACACACCAGTATTCAATAAAAATTTATTCCGTTTGTCAACCATTCTCTTAATTAATGAGGTGCGGATAGAAACAATTGAAAGAGAAAAATGTTTAAACGTTTCTATAATTTTAAATGCTTTTCTTATATAGTGAATGTACATAATGATAATTTGAAATCTATTTTACCTTTTTAAATTCTAAGAATACTTATTGTTACATATATATATATCTTTATGTATAAAAATCTTCTGTGCGTGTGTGACTAAACTCCTCCTAAACGGCTGGACCGATTTCGATGAAATTTTATGTGTGGGTTCAAGTAAATTCGAGAATGGTTTAGAATTGCAATTCGGTCCGATATCGCAATTAGTTAAAAAGATATTAATTAAAAACTTTCAAAATATACAACTCAACATTCACCTGCATTGTTGTAACAACGTTATTGTTATAAAAAAGACGTAAGTTGGCGTCGAAAATCGATTTTCAGCCAAACTGGCCAAACCGGGTCTTTATTGTTACAAAAATGCATACAAATCATGGTTTTAGCATTTTTAATTAATATCTTTTCAAATCATCTTTATATATATTGGGTTGTTCGGAAAGTAATTTCGTTTTTTCCCGACAGAGGATTTAATTGTATTTTTACACCCAACTTCACATTTATGCCGTATAATTTTTTTATTTGCTTTGAGAGCTCATATACAGGCTTTGTGTGAAAAATTCCCCAAAATTCTCGCAGTAGTGTTTGGTTGGTGCCCTTTTAAATATGGAGAGGGTAAACAGCATTTTCACATATCTTACTGTTTTCTACAGAAGGGTAAAAATGCTGTTCAAGCCAGAAAAAAAATTTACCGATTTATTGGGAAGGTGTGTTGACAGTACGCCAGTGCCAGAACTGGTTCGCAAATTTCGATCCGGCAATTTGATGTCGAAGATGCACCACGTTCGTGAAGGCCGGTTGAAGCTGATAAAGACGCGATAAAGGCATTAGTTGATCCGAACCGGCGAATAAAAAACTTAGATCGGATTAAAGGTTAAATTTATCCAAATTCAACAGTTTATGACCACTTGAAAGGCCGGGATTATCCTCTCCGCATTGACGTCTGCGATTCGCTTCTCAAACGTCACGAAAATGATCCGTTTTGAAGCGCATCATCACTGGGGACGAAACACGGGTTGTATACAACAACGTCAAACGCAAGAGGTCATGGAGCAAAAAAGATGAACCGGCTCAAACCATTTCCAAAGCCGATATTCACCAAATAAAGGTGATACTGTCTGTTTGGTGGGATTTTAAAGGAATCGTTTTTTTTAGCTTTACCGGATAACACAACGATTAATTCGGAAGTCTACTGTCATCAGCTGGACAAACTGAATGATACACTTCAACAGAAAGGTCAGAACTAATCAACAGGAAAGGTGTAGTGTTTCACCAAAACAACGCGAAACTCCTCAACAAGTTTGGTCACTCGCCAAAAGCTTTTACAGCTTGAATGAAATACAATGCTACATCCACCATATTCTACAGACCTGGCACCATCAGATTATTTTTTTTCCGGTCACTCCAAAATTTTTTAGACGGTAAAACCTTCATCTCAAATGAGGAGGTCAAAACCACCTCGATCAGTTTTTTGCCAGTAAAAGACCAAAAATTTTATGAGAGTGAAATTATGCTACTACCAGAAAGATGGCAAAAGGTGTTGGACTAGAGCGGCCAATATATAATTTAATAAAGTATTTGTTTATTTTACGAAATCTGTCTTTCATTTCCACAAAAAAAAAACGAAATTACTTTCCGAACAACCCAATAACAATCTTCTTTGCGTGTGTATGTGACTAAACTCCTCTTAAACGGCTGGACCGATTTTGATGAAATTTTTTGTGTGGGTTCAAGTGGATTCGAGAATGGTTTAGATTCACAATTCGGTCCAATATCGCAAGATATTAATTAAAACCAGTTTTAATTACCAGTTTTGGGCGCCTACTTTGATTTGTCTGCATTGCTGTAACACTTTTATTGTTAAAACAATGACAAAAGATGGCGTCAAAAATCAGTTTTCAGCCAAAATGGAATTTCATGACGTTGATTAATTGACTGTATTAATTAACTTTGTTTAAAAAATAAATGCTTTTAACATGTGATTAACTTGAAATATATTATTAAAATCTCAATTTCTATAATGTTTTAAATTTTTCTAATTTAAATTCCTAAAAAAAAGATAAAACTATTTTTCAAGCAGATTGGTACATTTTTTAACCTTTTCCAAAGCTGCCAATTTAATTTGAAACAAATTATTGTAAAACTTCAAAAAAAAATTTGGAATTTTATTATTAAAAAAAATTCTGCTTTCCTTATACAAAAAATATTTTTAAAGATGTATTTTTTCCGCCTTGGGGAGCCGTATAAATACAACGAAAAAAAATAGGGAAATCGCCAAATGCCAGTAATAGTTAATTATGGGAAAGCTACCTCAGAACTCACGAGTTTGAGCGCTTATAGTGCACATGCGGAAAAAACATTTACGGAGAGCACGTAAGCAGATAAAAGATTTTTCTGTCAGAAAAAGATGTTTTCTTTTTGATTATTTTTTCTTTTATAATGAGTGTAAATAATGAATTTTCCAGTAATTTTTCAAATCCATTTTATTAGTTTTAATTTTAAGAAAGTATTCATTGTTTTATGTATAAAATAATTAATATATACGATCTTAATTTTTAATCATACATCACAACTGATAGTTTTCTTTAAGAGAAATAATTTACTGAAAAACCTTAAAATATAGGAAAATGCTGTCCTGTTTTTATCAAATAGTACTATTTCCTTTTAAATCTTTTTTCTACAAGGAATTTAAACAAATTTTTAGGCTTTACCTTTTTTACAGTTCATATATTTAATAGAAAAATCAAACATCCAGATAAAATCAGTCGTTTCATAGCTAACGGTACACAGTTTTTGATTCATTATTTAACGAAAATTGATATAAATTACTATATTTTGTTAAGAATTAAAGTTATCTTGCATTTTATTATTTATTACTTAATTATTTATTTAATAATAAATTTGTACATTGTCTATTTTCTTGAGAACAAAACTGGATTAGCTTTGTAAATTTTCAATCGAAAATAGATATTTTAAAAAAATATATCTTATTCCTCGGTGAAATTAAAAGGTTTTATACTTGAAAAAACCCATACAATTCTGGGCTTAACGGAGGGAAAAGAAACCTGTCTGACAAAGAGAAGAAGTGGAAGACATTTCTGAAAAGGGGATTTAAATGACATAAATATAGAAATCACTCACATCGCTCAGTAACACACACACAGAAATACTGGTGTCCAGAGAGAAAAGGAAAATTTCCATCGGGATAAAATTGTACCCTCGGAAAAAGCCCTTGCAACGCTGAGCAAAGTGGCAAGAAAAAAGACCCACCCGAAAGGACAAAGAACTGGAAGAAATTTCGAAAAAGAGTATTTTAATGACATTAATATAGAAATCACACACACACCAGGAAGTGCAGACACTGAACGGGAATCTTCTAAGGCATAAGGCTGTACACTTGAAGCAGCCCGTGCAACGCTGGACTATCCAGCTAGTATATATATATATATATATATATATATATATAATATAAAAAAATACCGAATCAAATTACTTTTATTTACCCTGTTTGCCTACTATATAATCAAATACAGCCAAACTTACGGAGTAAACTCCAGTCACGCGTCGGAACCGACATACACTGTTTTTTTTTAATTTAACATTTGATTGCTTACAGTTTTTTGTTCCCGATAATTCCCAAAATGAGAAGAATATTTTTGGTGGTGTATTAGGGTAAGGTACGAGAACGTTGGACTTTTGAACGTTGACCCCCTCTCTTAAAAAATTCCTGTATGCCCCACTGGCTTTCATAACATGTTTCGCATAAAAGTTTAACCTTTATAGAAGTCCTCCATAATATAGTGTTATTTGATAGAAAGAGCTCGGTGTGTGAATTATATACATCTTTCTGCAAAAAATTCTTCAGTGCAGCCTTCTGTGTGGAAATATAACTTACCTGAGACTGAAAAGATATACTAGATGACTGATCTTGCCACAAGATCGTAGTATTGCAGATTTTATCAACAGTTTGTACAGTATCACATGTGATTTCTGCTATCACTTCTTTCTTATTAAAAAAATACTTTTATCCTTTTACTGAGACACTGTAGGGTTTGTGTCTATTTAGAAGATATAAAATGCATATTGCCATGGTTTGTAAACATTTCAACGAACGAGTGGTCTAGAGCTAGTAGAACTGTTGGTCTCAGGTTCAAAACCTACCTATTGCTACTCGCCAGTTTTTTAATTTGATTTAAATTGACTCTCTGGAATTTTCCAGAGTTGCAGTGTATGCAAATTTATGTTAGTTCAAGTACTTCTAGAATATTCTAGAAGTCACCACTGTATCTTATATAAGCTGCTTCCCTCGAGCTGAAGGTCAGTTCGTCTGGTGTATGATCAAGTAGATCCCGTCTGCCTTCTTGCATTCAATAAATTCTCATTGCTCTGTTCAAATACTGTATTGCTACCTGTTCTAATCCAAGAATCTTCATGACATTATTGGTGAAGGCTCCGGGTATACTTAATCGTCGGGGTGGCAGAAAACAAAATGTAGGCGAAGCCGTCGCTTACAAAAAAAAAGATCTTTCACCTGAATTTTCTACTCTTGGTTTCACCTACAAGGGGTAAATCTCCAAAAGACATGTCATAGGACTCTAAATGTCAAACATTCCCGATATTTCCTTTGGTGCAGCCAGTCAGAGTATCATCAATTTCTCATGGCGAGGCAGGTGGCGATCCGTCAAGGTGGCTTAAGGAATACGAATGAATCCCAAAATTGAACCGATGAGACGGCACCATGTGCCTTGCCAACGCCTATTTCTTTTTAAAGAATACCACCAGGCTAGAATAACGGAGAAAACTAGAATAACGTACTAGAATAACGGAGAAACCCTTAGTTCCTGGGAAAGACTCCAAGAACAGCTAAAAATTGCGTTTGGCTCGATGGAACCATTCATAAAACAAGCTTAACACGAACTCAAGAACCGAGCGCAGAAAACGGGTGAGAACACTCAGTTCTATGTTCAAAGTGTACTAGAACTCTCTCAAAAGGTCAATCCGAAGATTATCGAAAATGAGAAGGTTTCTCATATTATGAAAAGCGTCGCAGAAGACGTATATCGGTCTTTACTTGTTAAGAACATTAGCTCTACCTCAGATTTCATCAAGGAGTGTCAACTCATTGAAGAGATGAATCGAAGACGTATAGTCAAACACCGGTTCACAAGATTACCAAATGTAGTTCCTGTAGCATCCATAGAACATGAAAGTTTGCTAACCCTCATTAGACACATTGGGAGGGAGGAAGTTCAAAGGATGTTTGCACCAACGCGGCAGAATACCCTGCTAGAATACCCTTCCCTCGACGAAGTCAAAAGAGAAGTGCAGCAAGCACTATGTCTTGTAATCCCTTCTAGGTCTGTAGCAGTAAATAGAAGAAATGAACCACCGAGAAGACCCAGAACGTAAGCAACTGTTGCACGCCAACCTATACCCCTTGTTGAACCTTTACCTGTCCCTAGGCAGACCGATGTGTGGAAACCCGACGATAACAGACCTGTTTGCTTTCATTGTGGGAACCAGACCACGCGGTTCGTTACTGCCGTGAACGACGAGCTATTTTCGACGCATACAGAAACCGCCAAGGAACCAACAGTCAGCTACTATCCCCTAACTTGTCCCCTGACTAATGCAGCCGGCAAGCGATTAGAACACTATCATCACCTATTACATGCAGGGGAAGATCACCAGTACGCCGATATAGATCACCCTCTCAATATGGGCGACATAATCCCAGCCAATCTCCCAGCCGCCGAGACGAGGAAAACTAAGTGAGGCGACCTTTCTTGGAGATGAAGCCGCTGGTTTTTCAAATCCTCCGGCTGACACAAAAATGAGTTGGAATCACCTAGACGTTTCCGTTGACGGTATACCAGTAAAAGTTCTTGTTGACTCTGGCGTTTCATCATCGGTAGTATCTGAGAAATTACTCCGATATCTTAAAAAGTGATGTTTCCCTCTCATTTTCACACTGTCCTTAATATCACCAATGGAAGTTTTGTACAGCCGAAAGGGATGTGTGTACCTTCCAAATTGGAATAAGTGATCGAATTCTCTTCCGGTTGAGTTCCTAGTTTTACTTGACTACAGCCATGACAATATCATGGGATGGAACTTTATGAAAGCCTCGGGAGCTCCTATAGACTGTGGCTGATCTGAACTTACTCTTGACGACGTGGAAGTAACTTCAGAGGAGGTTGTTTTAAAACCTTGACACACCTGTGTGTCATGAAAGATTGTAGATGACCAGCATACTCGATAAAAAAAATCCCAGTAGTAAATCGCTGTAGAGAAGACTCTGGAAATGTAATTGTCGAGGGTTCCAAACTGTTGGCTCTTAAGAAGGAAGTTTTTATGCCTTCAATGCTTATCACTTTAAGGTGTGGCGTAGCAGAAATATGGGTCGTCAACGGACAATCACAAGTAAATGTCATCCCTCAAGGAATGTTTGTTGCTTTTGCAGAACTATTCTGCCCGATTGCAACGCTACAATTTCTGAAACCCCAAAAGTCCCTACTGAAATTTCCGATACCAAGCAGTCTTTTAAATTTCTAAAGAGGATTTCGACCTTGATGCAAATCTAAAATGAATGTTGGTAGACATGCTGCAGGAGTATTCAGAAGCATTTAAGGAGAGGAAAAATGGTACTCTCCAAATTACCGTGAAGCCTCGTATTAATGCAGATGACAATTTACCTGTGTAAAACAGAGAGCGTATCGTGTGTCCCCAGCAGAGCGTCGTATAATTCACAATGAAGTAGGGAAAATGTTAGACAGGGGAATCGTATAGCCTTCGGAAACTCTATGGTCATCTCATGTCATCTTAGTACGTAAGAAAGACAACACCTGATGCTTTTATGTGGACTACAGACGGCTCAATAGAATTACTATGAAGGATTTGATCTCCCTCGTATTGACATCCCGGGCCCTGCAAGGATAAAAAATTTTTCTCCTCCATGGATCTATCGTCGGGATTTTGGGCAAATTGAAATTGCCCCGAAGCATTTTAAAAAAACGTTATCACCCTAGGGAGCGGAATTTAACGTTTCCTTTGGGGGCTGTGAAACACTCTGCCACATTCGTGTATGATGGACTCTTTTACCCACCAAAAATAAATTGCCTCTGCTCCTTATGACATCATTGTATTTTCTGAGACCTTACGATCATCTTCAACACAAGGAGCGTACTAAAAATGCCCCGTCCCGGCCTTTTTTAAATCCTGGGTGCGTGTTTGGTGGCAAATCAAAATCTTGCGGCACCTCGTGCGAAAAAGGGTATAATCCCGATCCGGGAAAAAGTTAACAGTTCAAAACTTTATTCCCAAAATATACCGGACGTCAGAAGTTTCTTAGATTATGCTCCTACTACCTCGATTTATTAGGTTTTTCCTAAAAGGGTCAACCTCTCCCCGAACTTCTAAAAAAATTATTCCAAAACTGGGGACTCAAAACAAATCCTTCGGGAATGAAGGGCAGCCCAATCTGAACCCGGGCCTAGGACTATGTGATGTAAAAAGGGTCCCCCAGGCTACATGCAGATGCAAAAACGGTTGGGCGGGGTCATTTGTCAGGACAAAAAGGGAAAAAAGTGATTATTCAAGAAAAGGAAAACGGGTTTTACCCCCGGAAGGAAAAAACCTTTTAAAAACTTAAAGGGGTTTTTTTTGGAAGCAAAAAACCTAACCCCCCCGGAAATTTTTTTTAAAAAAACCCCTTGGACCGAAAAACCTTCCAATGGCCCCCCGTCCGGGGGATTTTGCCAAAAGGGGTTTTTAAAAAAATGGGAAAAAAAACCAAAGGGGAAAGTTTTTTCGAAACTCTGTTGGGGAGAAGATTTTCCTTCGGGAAAACCCCCTTTCCCTTTTATTCCCCAAAAAGGGGGAAAAGGGGAAACCCCAAAAAATTACCCCCAAAAGAAAGGGAAAGTTAAAAGTTTAATCTTAAGGAAACCCCGAAAAGGAATTTTTTAAATAAAAAACCCAAAATAAAAATTTTTTTTGTTAAAATTTTCAAAAGTTCAACGGCAAACCCTTGAAAGCCCAGGATAACTGTTGCTTTTTTGGAGGGATTTTAAGGACGTTCTCGCCCAGGTATTCAAAAACGAAATCATTTTCCCCCAAAAAGGGGTCTCTCAATTCCTTTGGGGCCCAAGCTTGGAAAGTTTTTCTTTTTTCTAAAATTTAAAAAAAAAAAATTTTCCAAATTTAACATGGGCACCCCCAACTACTAACCATCATGTTAAAAGGGCTTTGAGGGGAAGCTGGGGACAGAACTTGGGCAATTATGTTGCTCTAAGCACAGCAAGACAACTGGATTCATCCCAGACGTATGGGGTTAACCGGGGGTTTAATAAAACTTTTTCGGGAACCAAAATTGTCGACTTGGGCAAACAAAAATGGGATGAAATTTTCCTTCTGTCACCTTTTTAAAAGGGAAAAAAGGGTTTCAAAAACTTTAGTCAAAAACCGAAACCACACTTACACTGTTTTCCCAAAATCCTTGGGGTCAAAAACACTATGAGTCGACCTAACTCGGCGAAAAAAATCGACGCTTGCGGTCAGAACATTAGAAGCACACAAAAAGGGGCCAAAAAAACCCTATATGATGCCAGACACAGGAGTTATCATACTGACCTCGAAAATAGTTTGGGGTTTCCCCCAAAAGGGAAACTTTTTGTCTGGGTTAAGCGTTACTTTGGCCCCACCGAGTTGTGAAAAAATCCGGCGTTACATATAATTTTAGAATTAGAATCCTCCCCGAAGACGGAAATCAACACAGGTTGTGCATTTTACGTTTGGGAAAAGTATTTTTCCCCAGAAGCACAGGGGCGTTTTTAACAAATGGACACAAAAAAAACTCCCAAAGAAATGCCCAGCTGTCTCATAAATGTTGGATGGCAAGGATATTAACTCGACTCTCCTGGAAAAAGTGACCTTATAGAGGACCTATGACGAGATCCAGAACGGGAAGGGGTAAAAAAACTATGACATGGGCTTTGTTTTTTTTAGGAGGGAAAAGATTTTTTGTAAACATTTTAACGAAAGAGTGGTCCCGGGAGACCCGCCCCCTGGAACTTTTTTATCCCCGGTTCAAAATTTCGATTGCTACTCGCCTTTTTTTTTTATTTTTTTTTAAATTGACGTCCGGATTTTTTGAGATTTCGGTGTATGTAAATTTATTTAGTTAAATTTTCTGGAATGTTCTTTTATATGCCGCCCCTCGAGCTGGGGGGCGTTGTTTTTTCGTCAAATAGATCCCCGCCCTTGCATTCAATAAATTTCTTTTTTGAACTGTTGTATTGCTCCCTTTTTTCCAAAAAGAGAATCTTTATATAAAAATTTTATGACTTCAAGAAAATAAATTTAGAATGTGATGTTTGATAATGAAAAAATATTTTTTTTTTTTAATCAATGCAAAGTTTCAATGTAATCGAATCTCAAAAACGCACACTAATGTCTGAAAGTATTGTAAACACTTAATGCCAATCTCAGTCTCAGATACAGTTAAGGTATCCGACTACGTTCGGAACAGTGATTTTGTAAAGGCGTGTAAATGGATAATATTTATGATATTTAGTTTCACTTAGATTAAATAATGTATATAAATTGTTTCAAAAGTATTATTACAATAAAAAATTATTTAAGTACAATATTTTGACAAAAAAGGAACATAGAATGACCCATTTTCAAAATGTTCTCCTTTTGTGAAAAATGCTTCTATTATAATAATATTTTGCCTGTATCTAGCTCAGACCTTTGTACAGAGGCTCAACTAGAATTTCTGAAATATATAACTTAGAAGTGGGTTTATTCATGTTTTACGACAACAGAGGGAGAAATTTTAAGAAAAAAACGCCGATAATTATTTCAATGGGTTGTAACTCTGAAAATAATGTGTTTTCAAAAGTCATAGAGTTGAGCCTCTGTACAGAGGTCAGAGCTATAGGTAGGCAAAATATCATTATAATCGAAGCATTTTTTCACAAAAGGAGAAAATTTTGAAAAAAAGTTATTCTAAGTTAATTTTTTGCCGAAATATTTTATTTAAATACTTTTTTTGTCAAAATGTCCTTAAAACAATTTTATACATGTATTCTAATCTAAGTGACACTAAATATCATGAAAATGATCCATTTATGCTCTTTCTTAAAATCACGGTTCCAAATGTAGTCGGATACCTTAAAACTAATAGTTGCTATCCAGTACTTGATAGCTTAATTATTAAAAGTAAACAAAATATCGAGACTTTTCCTAAAATATAAAATGCTAACTTTCGAAGTACATGACAAGTCTGCGTTGGCTTAACAGTAAACAAAGGGGCATGGTCATGGTTGACTAAATAAAAAAAAGTGAACCTGTAACTCAATAAGAAATGCATGAAACAAAAATTTTATAGCACGTATCATAGATAGGCTAGTATTATATTAATATAAGACGAATTTTTTTTCTATATATTGGTCATTTTTTGCATTTTAATATTTCACTGTAGCTCAGTGTTTCTCAAAGGGCCCCCGGGGCGCTAAAAAAAAAGGTTAAAAAATTAACTTACGGGAATAAAAAAAGAAAAAAAAATTTTTCTGATTAATAAAAATACAGATTTACATTGATATGATTTATATTTTCATCTGGTGAAAAAGGTCAAAAAAAAAAAAGATTCTGCTTTGAACGCTCATTAGCTATTTTTTGATCCTATAACTAAATAAAAATAATTTGTTTGCTTTGCTGTAATCCTACGATGAAAATTTTTTTTTTTTTTAACCAAAATATTACATTTGCGGGTTTTCCTTTACGGGTAGGGTTACCTGCACCCTTTTTTTTAAGAAAGTTGAAATTTTTTTGTTGCATTTTTTTTCACAATGTGAAAGTTTTTTATGATCATGGATAAGCATATTGAGACTTTGAAGGATTAATTAAAAGGGTTTTTTTTTTAGGAGTATACTGAAACATAAAAAAACGAATTCTGTGTGTGTGTGGGAAAACTGTTTATTTGTTACCAATGCCCTTTGGTAACGGTAACGGTTATACGTTTACGTGGAACCAAATAGCTCTTTTTCCACTCATCATAATAAATTGAACAGAGAACAATTTGTTAGTATAAAAAAATAAAAAGCAGTCCAATTAAATGCAGCGTAACGTGGTGGAGGGTGGGGGAAAACCACCCCCCCAGTTGATTCATTTTTTTTTGCTTTAAAGGAAAACGAAGAGAAAATGACGAAACATCTCCATGACAGCAAAGCCTTTTTTCAAAACCGTCTGCCGCATCTTGACGGAACGAAGAGAGAAGGGATATTTTTTAATAAAAAGGATTAAGAGAATAATATTTTAAGTCCGTTACACGTTACCTCTAAGATAACTGCGTGCGGTTATTAAAGGAAGTTTTAAATAAACGGGGGAAGAAAAGGTAAAGGATTTTGGGAAATAAGATCATGAGGGGGAAGGCCACCAAAACGCGATCAAAAACTTCCATGGGCGGGGAGGAGAAATTAGAGTGAGTGAAGCTTGCAAAAGAAGACAACTATTTTACAAAAAAAGCTCATATTTTTTAATTCATCAAGACATTCTCACCCTTTTTCAAGGAAGGTTTTTATAGAGTGTTTAAAAACGTCAGGTCTCTGGGGTTGGGAATAGAATTGCGTCCCGGGGATTTCCATAGTTTCTTTTTAAACTGCGGTAAGGGTTGAAGTAATTTTCGATTGTTTTTTGATGAAATGAAGGGGAACTTTAAAATTTTTTGCAAGACTTCTTTCCCAAAAAACCAAGGTGCGTTTGCTTTTATGCAGTTGAATGTTTTGAAAAGTGTGCAATTTTTTTCAGGTAGAACTGCCACCCCGCCCAATGGGAGAAGCGTCAACATGATGGGGAGAAGAATGGCTTTGTATAATAGAACCCTTTTGGCCTTAATGCGAGCTTGTGCTCTTGGGAGAAAAAGCGATTTAAAAAGTTTTTCATTCCGCCCCCTTTTTGGGGAACGGATGGAGAGTTTAATTTAGTATCAAAAAAACCCGGGTACTTATTTCAGAAACCCCGGGACAGGCTGATTAAAAATGCTGACATGCGGGAGGTTTCCGATACACCGCTTTCTAAAGAGGGGCGCGCTTTTAGATGCATTAACCTTTTTTTTCCCAGTCTTTAAAACCAGGTTTCGAGCGAATGACATTTTTAGCCGCCAAGATACGGTTATAAATGTTTTGGGAAAAAATGGCAGTGTCGTCCGGTACATCACTAAGGGACCCCCAGCCGGGGGGAAGTCGTTGATGTTAGAAAAGAGCTTGGGCCCAAAAAGATTTATTTTCCCACTAGTTGGACGGGGGGGAGAGATTTTTTTTCCCCTACCCTAAATTCACGGAATTTAGGTAGGAGTGTATAATTTTGATGGGGTGTTCCGAAAACCGTCGCATCATTTTGGGATATAAAGCCATCATGCCGTAAAAGGTTTTGGGCTATGTCCAAAAAAAGCATACCCGTGGTCTGGTTATTATGAAAGCGTGAAACAGCTCAGAACTTTGAACGAGACGGGGACCTGTTAACAAAGAGCTTTTCGGAATAATAATATTCCTGGCTATGCAGTGCTGATTGGGGGATTAAAAAGAAAAAATTCTTTGCTTAAGCTACTGAGTAGGAGATTGGACGGTAATTTTGAGGTTGAGTATCACGAATTGTTTTAGAATGGTGACCACCACGGCAGTTTTCCCAAACTTAGGAAAACATTCTCCATTAATAGATTGAACAGCATGCAAAAAAAAAAAAGCGAATTTGAGGGGGGATTTTAAGCTTTTTGGTAATTAAATCCAATCCAGGAGATTTATTGATCTTAAGCTTTTAATATTTTCCCGTACCCCTGGCGTTTTTTTTTTCCGGCTTGGGCAGGGGACGTCCGGAATTTTTTAACCTTTTTAAAGGAAAAACGTTCGTTTTCAGCTTCAGTTTTGGGGTTCGAACTGCGAAGGTGTCGGCAATCACTCCCCCTTTCCAGAGGGTGATTGCTACACTGCCAAGTGCGCCCGGGGGAATGGAGGCTTTTTTTTGGGGGTTTTTCCCCTCCAAAGAGTGCCGTTCCGGGGTAACCCACAGATTCCCAACGGTTTGGGAAAAGGTCTAAGTCTTTCGTAACCCACACTGAGTGTTCAATTAGATTTCACTGCAGATTTTTTGAGCCGAATTTTTCCCAACCATTTTTCGAATTTTAGCTTTAATTTCGGGGGGGGAGTTTTTGGGGTTTTTTAAATTTTTTGGTTTTGGCTTCTATAAGGTTTAAAATTTTTTCCGTTTAATTGCAATTTTGAGGTCGTCACTTAGGGGGGGATGGGGAGTGTGGTTTTTTTTTTTTAAAGAAATTTGAAGTTCCCCGGTGGAGAGTTGATCCGAATTTTGATCAGAGCAGAGTCAGTATATAGAGTGAAACCGTTGATATCCGACCCAAATCATTTAAAATCAATATCATGATTGAAGGGGGAATTTTAAGAACTGCTAGATCAAAAAAGAATCTCTTCCCCCCGGGGTTAGGTTGATATGTGTAGGGGGGTGGTGCTACAATCCCCCACATTCGGTTTATTATTAACAATTTTGGAAGAGCATAGCCAAACAAAGGCTCCACGCACATGCGGGCAAATTCCAGCAATGATAATATTTTGGGCCCGAATTAAAAATTTTTAAAAACGTCCAGGTTTTTTTATTATTTTTTCCCGGGGGTTTTAGGCGCTGAAACAATTCGGTAGGAGGAAAAAATTAAAATTTAATTTCGATTGGGGGCCCAAAATGCAAAGTCGGTAATAAACTTTTTTTTATGTAATTATTTTGCAAAAAAGCAGACCTCCATCTGATCGAGTAATGGAAAATTATTTTGTCGTCTTTTTTGAAGACGATAATTCGCAAAAGTGACGACCGCGGGTTGTAGTTTCGTTTTGAACCAACAAATTTTTTATCAAAGTCGCGGACTTCACAAATTTTGGGTCGAAGTCCGTTCGCATTCCAGGCAAAAAGAAAAAAATTGCACGGGAATTGAATGTTGTTTTGAGCATTGGGGCGTAATTGCGCCCTTGTATTTGCACGTACGTTTTAAAAATTCCAGGCTTTCTCGTTAGCATCATTTATTTTAGGCAGGAGAGCCTGTCGAAATGTTTTACTAGTAAATTTTGGCTACTCCTGCATCATTGAAATGGCCAAAACAGAACAGAAGAGAGCCGAAAAATTTTTATCATTATTATTTTTTATTTTTTCCGGTGGTTTTTCCCAATTTTCCCAACAACCCGGAGAAGGAGGGTCTGTGGTGGTAAATGAGAGACCGCAGTTGATTATATTTTTTTTAAATTTTTAAGGGGCCCACCGGTAAAAATTTTTTAACCTTTTAAGGTTTTGTTAGAAGGCTTCGGGTTATTATTTTTAAATTTCCATTGTTTTGGGTTTGGAGCCCTTTTTGGAAAACGCGGGCATTTCCAATTAGTGCGGTTAAAGCAATTTGTTCATTTGAGGGGGTCCTCAAACGCAAAGTACAATCTTTTTCTTGATGGGGTCCGCATATTTACACCCTTGGGGGTGACAGACTTCCGAACGGGAAGAACCCCACAACCCCAAAACTTTTGGGGCCCACGGGCCATCAAGGGGCGAAAGCACGAGTACCGAACATACACGTAATTGTGATTGAGTCGGCAATTTTGATATTAATTAATTGAATGTAAATCAGCGGAGGGGTTTGCTTTGGAATTTAGTTAAACGGGGAAAATTTTTTGAATTTGCCCTCCATCAATTTTTTAACAGCCGAGTTCGGGGAAGTGGGGTATCCAAAAAAGTTTGAGTGGTCTTTCCGATTTTTAAATAAAAATTTGAATGCATTTGTTCGTGCCTGTTGGGCCCAACTTTCTATATTTCCTCGCTTTGAAAATAATTTCAGGAAACCCCCAAATTTACTTTGAAGGGGCGCCTTTGCCCATGGTCGGGCCAACCGGGTTTGGGTGGGGAAAGAATGGGGGATTTTTTAACCCCAGAAGCGACAGCCGTAGCTTTCTCGGACAAAACCCCCCACCCCCCAGAAGCATTGCTAGATTTGGAAGGGGGTGATAGAGGTATTTGGATGCGTTAAGATGGCGGCAGGGGGAAAAAAAAGGCTTCCATTGTTAGTGGTCTGTTTCTTCGGGGAATCTTCCCTCCACGTCAACAGTCGCCCTTTTTCGGGTTTCCCCGACCAGTGATTTGGGGGAGTATTGTTCGAAGTATTTTTTTCAGTAGGAGTAGCGGCCTTTTCCCTTTTAAAGGACCCAGCAAATTTTGTCTGGCCCCTGGTTTGGCGGGGTACTAAAAAGGGACATCTAGAGAGTCCTAATGGTAATTAGTTTGTTGTAAATGTTTTTGGTTTACCTTGAAAGGGGGACCCTCCGGGGAAAGGAATAATGGCGATTTTTTGGGCCGGCTGCGTAGGCCGCTCGGAGTTTGCAGCCAGATATTGCCGCAGCATTGTCAGGATGAACCTCGGCACCCTGGGACAGGAGGTGATTTAAAATTTTTATTGGCAAAAACATTCCCCGATAAAGGTTTATTTTTTAACAAAAAAAGTCCGTTAGTCCGCCAGGTCGTAATCGACAAGGAATGTGTTTGCTCAATCGCACCCCGAAAATGTAGAAAGACAGGAACGTCAGTACAGGCCGCCCCAAACCAAACCGCTAAAGAACGCCAACCCGGGTTAACCAAAAGGGACGCAAGGTACGGCAGGAAGAAAAGGAGAATTTCCGGTGCCGATAAGTTTGGAAAACGACCCCCCTTTGTGGGGTTTCTTTTAGCGGGGTTTTAGACTTTCACTGCTCATTAGTTTTTTTTCATGTGATCAACTTTTTTGAATTTGAAATTCAGACGCATCTCCCCCCCTTTAAAAATGAAGGGGTTTCCCCAAAGACCTTTACAAAAACCCCTAATATGACAGTCTTAATGGGAGCTAAAATGAATTGATAACATATATCCTTTTATGGGAAGGGCAAACGTTTTCTTAGAATCTTAAGGTACTTGTTTAGACCGAGTTCCCGGCACGACCACTATTTTTCAAAAATATTTTCTTGAACATGCTGCATTTTCCCTATGAATAACTTAGTGGTTTTAATTGTGATGTTGTACGACTTATTATTGTTTATAAATGTAAATGAGCAGAATATAAAAAAAGAATTGGGCATCTGTGATCTCTCTGAAAGGAAATTGAAGCTGATAAAACAAGAAAAACACTTGCTGAAATAATGCATATTAATCATGTTAGCGAAAGTAAATTTGAGAAAAGCAATAAACATGAAACGAAAGGAAAATTTTCAATAGCTACATTAAGAACTTTATCAAGAAAATATGAAGCCATAAGTGTACCGCAAAATGCACTTCACCCTGTCATAAAGACACAAGCAAGAAAAAGTTCAACAGAATATTTGTCGATCATCAAAGGACATTAAAATTACAATAATGTAAGCAAAATGTGACAGTTTTTCTTGCAAATAACTTACCTGTAATGTTAGCAAAAAGTATCTGTGATTTGTGTCCTTTATTAAGGTAACGCACATTTGGAACAATTTAGTTCAGTTTTATTGGATATTTTCTCAAATTATGAGACAAATAGAAAAATTCTTGAAATAGATAAGTATATTTTCTCTTAGTTAAATTACTCACTGAAATTGTGATTTTTATCTTCTATATTGAAAATAATTATATAAAAATTGGTGCTTCACTCCCCGACCATTAACGTTAGTATCGAGTGCACACCTGATCCCGGGCTTTCTCGCTTTAAATATTAAGAAAATAACACAATTGTTATTCATTAGAATATAATATTCTTTTTTTATTACTTAACATTTATTCTAATCTAAAATATTACTTTTGTTGGCTTTCAAACTTACTGGTATGGTTACCTGCATCAGTGTTTTTTTAGGGAAGTTGTAAATTATATAATTCTGTTGCGTTTTTTTTCACAATGTGAAAGAGTTTTATGATACATGGATAAGCATATTGAGCACTTTGAAGGATTAATTGACCAAGATTTATTTTTATGAGAATACTGAAACATAATACAAAAATCGTTACTTCTGTGTGTTAAAACTGTTTATTTGTTACCAATGACCTTGACAGAGAATCCTCTAATATGACAGTCTTAATGGGAGCTAAAATGAATTGATAACATATCTCCTTTTTTGGGAGTGGCAAACATTTTTTTAGAATCTTAAGGTACTCTTGTTTAGATCAAGTTCCCGGCACAACCACTATTTTTCAAAAATATTTTCTTGAACATGCTGCTTTTTTCCCTATGAATAACTTAGTGGTTTTAATTGTGATGTTGTACGACTGATTATGGTTTATAAATGTAAATGAGCAGAATATAAAAAAAGAATTGGGCATCTGTGATCTCTGAAAGGATATTGAAGCTGATCAAACAAGGGAAACATTTGCTGAAATAATGCATATTAATCATGTTAGCGAAAGTAAATTTGAGAAAAGCAATAAACATGAAACAAAATGAAAATTTTCAATAGCTACATTAAGAACTTTATTAAGAAAATATGAAGCCATAAGTGTACCGCAAAATGCACTTCACTCTGTCAAAAAGACACAAGCAAGAAAAAGTTCAACAGGATATTTGTCGATCATCAAAGGACATTAAAATTACAAAAACGTGAACAAAATGTGACAGTTTTGCTTGCAAATAGCTTACCTGTAATGTTAGCAAAAAGTGTCTGTGATTTATGTCCTTTACGCACATTTGGAGCAATTTAGTTCAGTTTTATTGGATATTTTCTCAAAATATGAAAGACAAATAGAAAAACCCTTGAAATAGGTAAGTATATTTTCTCTTAGTTAAATTATTCACTGAAATTGTGATTTTTATCTTGTATATTGAAAATAATTAATAAAAAAGAATTGGGTGCTTCTTTTCCAAATAATAATTTGTATCAGTGCACACCTACCCCGGCTTTCCCTTTAAATATTAAAAAAAACACAATTGTTATTCATTAATTTTTTATATTTTTTTTTTTTATTAAAAACTTTACCTAAATCCAATTTGGAGGTTTAAAAATTACAGTTCATTAAAACCATTTAAAATATGAGTTTCTATCAATAAATCATTTTACTTTTTTGTATACATTGTCATGCACTTGGTTTTACTCTCCTTAAATTTTAGTATTATATCAAGAATAATATATTATCTTTTTAAAAAAAAATAAAACTGGTGTTAAGAGTGGGTACTTCAGCCAGTATAAGAAAAGTTTAATAATTATCAGTACTTCCATGGGCTTTCTTGCAGAGAAAAATTTTTTCGAAGGAAGGAAAAATTAAAAATTGACAAGTTTTTTTTTGATATTTACCAGATCTATATTTTGTCTTAAAATTATCGCAGAAAACCGGATTCAAAAGGTATGATTTTAAAAAAATGGAATAGTATACGAAATGCTTTTGTTTTCAGTGCAGAAAATTCAGCATCCACCTTTTCCCAGAATTCAAAGAGTGATTTATTACAAAATCGCCCTTTAATTTCGTCTTTGGGATGAAATCTATAAAGATCTTTTTGTTCGGCAGTTGAGGCCCTTCTGGAATTTTTGAAATGGATCCCTAACCACCCGTAACGCTACAATTTCCCCCTTGTCTGTGTCTTGTTGATGCTTTTACGTCGAATGCCCTGTGTTTTAAAAAAATATATCTATGTTTTTGTTTTAACATGCCGTAAATATTTATTACCGTAAATTACAATTAACGGTTTGAAATACATTCAAAAAATTCGGTAGCAATCGATTCACCCAAAGACTGACTAGAATTGTACGGGGGCAGCATTTTCAGTTTTGTGCAGACGTCTGTTGGGTTGCCTATATACGAACGTTGGGAGAATGCCGATGTAATGGATATGATAAAGAGCAACATAGATTAGGTTTTTTTTTAATGACATTTGTATTTTTAAAAATGGATCTTGAAGGAAATAAATTTTTAATTAAATATTTTTTCCCAATTGTTTCAATTTAAAATTAAAAAAAAAATAAAAAAATTTAAACCCTATTAAAAAAGTATATATATATATATATATATATATATATATATATATAAAATTTTTTATTAAAATATATATTTTAAGAGTATAAATATAAAAAAATTAATACTTACTTATTAATACTGAATTAAAACAAGTTTAATAAGTATTAAACTTCCAGGGGGCTTTCTTGAGGAAAAAGCAAAGTTTTTAGAAATTGACCCTCTAAGTTCTTTTTCTATATTTAGCTGATATCTATATTTTGTTTTTTAAGCAGCTACCGCATTTTGCAATATGTTCCAATTTAAAATTTTAAAAGAAAGGAAAAAAAAAAAATTTTCCTATTACTTATTTTTTTTTTTCTTAAAATCATATCAAAAATTTAATACTTATGTTTTTAAATTTTTACGGTTTATAATTAAGACGTGATTTATTTTAGCGTCAAAGTGCATTATTATTGATTAGTAATTTATTAATGTATAAGGGGGGGCGATAAAATTGGGGATTGAAAAGGGGGGGCCGTATTGAAAGTTTGAGAAGCACTGTTATAAGTACTTAATTATTGAACTTTACTACAAGAAATACATTCGCCATCAAAAAACGTCTTTTTATGTAAAAATAGATTTTTTCCCGTTTTGGTGTTTGAGCTATTTTTTTCTTTATGAATAGCTGTAATAACTGTGAATGTTTTGGTGTTTGATTTACTTGAAGTGTTTTATGCAATATTAGTGTTATTCGTGTTCAAACCAACATTTGTTCACATGTCCCCCTTTTTTAAAATCCTACAGTACAATTAATGAAAATCGCAACACGAAAAAGAAGAGACTGAAATATTTTTTTTCCCGTTAAAAGAATTTAAAAAGTTGTTGAAAAAAAAAAAAATTATATATTGTTGACAAAAAAAGAAAAATTGACAATCCAAAA
Organism: Trichonephila inaurata madagascariensis; assembly: GCA_019973955.1. NCBI lineage: Eukaryota > Metazoa > Arthropoda > Arachnida > Araneae > Nephilidae > Trichonephila > Trichonephila inaurata. Next base: position 119,186 of record BMAV01015840.1, read on the forward strand.
TCTTTACATATTTCTATTCTCGTCTTTTGTTGTTGAGCAACAGCCTTAAAAAGCTCCATTTTTATTTTAAGCGAAAAAGAAATTTGATTTAAATCTGAGAATTTTCCCACTATTTGTAAAGAAAATATTCTTCGGAAATAGAAAAAATAATGTGAACCATACAAACTGATTTTTTCTCAGACTGCATTACCAAAGTCCCAAAGTTGAAAATGATCTTTTGATGGAGTCTGTAGAGAGCGAGGGTCAAAGTAGAGCTTAGATGAACAAAATTGGCTCATTTCAAAGCCAAGTTAGCCTCCTTTCTACGAAACATATAAAACAACATCTCTTTCATTTTACACCCCTCTTAAATATAGCCTGCGCATCTCGGGTTTTCTTCTTTTGTTCAGTACCAGAAAAGAAATCTTTTCGTGTTAGTTGAATTTCAGTTCGTGCTAAGAGAAACAAAATGCTTGAAAATATATAGTACTTTGTAGGGACCGTTGTATTATTTCGTGCTAAGTGATATTTCGTCTTCAGCGTTTTCGTCAATGAGGAAGACAACTTTTGCATGAGTAATTTTTGTATGCGTAAATTTATTCCAAACTGTGGAAAGCAATTGTATGTTTACATTTGTTTACTACTTATTGAGACTTAACTGTGGTGCGAGAATTCCTTGTATTGTTTGTTTATAACGAATGTTTTAAAATTGTATATAATTGTGTATGTATTCACATATTGGTGTATATATTAATATATATCTCGTATTAGGACGCAGCGCAAATAGGAAATTAACCATAATACTAATAGCTCTGAGGCGATAGGAATGGGAGTTTTTTGAAAGAACCAGATGATGTGTTTATATATTTAAAAATAATTGACATTTGGCATATGTGTGAAAGTTCAATATTGTCTGTGTATGTATGTAGTGTTGAAAATTTTTTTGTACGTCACTGATGCAGTTCTCATTTCAGGGTGGCTGACCCTAATGTTTTGAAGATTTTTTTCCTTGAAGAGTATGAAATGTGTAAGAAGACGGGGGATGTTAAAATATTTAATTTTTACGTGTTGTGTACGACCGGGTTTTCCACTCCCTTTGAGAGGTGTTTCCTTGGTCCTCGTCAAAATGAGGTGCACCTTAATAATATATTGTACAGTGAATGTCTTACGAGTAATGTAAATTTTTGGTTACTAGTTTTTGGAGTGTTTTTTAATGTAGCGTATTGTTATGTAGTGAGTTAAAGCTAATTTCGAGTTAGAGAATTTCTTGGTAGTTTAAGTGCAAAATTTTTTCAACTTAATTTCCATCTGGTCATTAAGACCCTCAAATAAATCCCATTTTCTTTTGAAGGGGATTGTGACGGATTTTACAGGATCTTCTCACTAATCCTCTTGGGGAATCTTTGGGCTAGCGTTCGCGTTTAATTCACAGCCATCCCTCTCAAGAAGAAACCCTGATATGTAGATTAGTTTGACTATATAAAGTAGAGTTTTGAAATTGTAAGGTGGAAGAGCTGAGAAACTACTACAGTCACCACGAAGGTAAGATATAATAAAGTTGATTTTCGCAGCTCTAGTTAAGAGTGGTGTTTGCCACTGTATTAAATTAGTGGATTGGGGATTTATAGTCAACGATAGATTAGGTTAAATTAAATTGGTTACTTGCGCTTGTTCACTTAATGTTTATTACTGTCTCTATCACTCCTAGGACATTCACTTAACGCTTAAACTGTTGTTGATTAGTGTGTTTGAATAATTAAATAATAGTTGAAATGGAAGTTTCTGGTTCTGCTTGATTCCTCCCGCACTCTTAGGTAGGCAAGACGGTGAAGGAGCAACTTCAGGGGTAAGTCACTCACAGTTTTAAATAATTGTTTGTTGAAAAATAGTATTTTTCTTATAAAATGTTTATTACATATGTGTTCGAATACAGTGCATGTAAATCTTTCTTATCTAAATAAAAGAAATTGTGTATAGTGTATCGTGTCCCCTTAAGAGTAAAATATTTTCTAAACGATGCATTTTTGAATTTTAAGATATTTTAAAATTATTAAAATAAGATATTTAAAGGTCTAAGAAGAACAATGGCTTACATATCTACTTGGGGTGCTGCGTAATGATGTTGCGCAAGTGTGTTGTGAGAGAACCTGAAGCTAAAGTAAGACATTGATTGGGCACATCAAATAAATGTCTATGCACAGGTTTGAACTGATTGCCCAAAATTACTCACTTTTCTGTTCCTTATAAGAAATCGCTTGACAAAACGAAGAAATATTTTCACTTCGAGCTTCGAAACTATTTTGAAGACTATGTTTAGCAGAATAACATATTCAGGATTTTGATGGGGAGTAAATAATTAGTATGTTTTTAACAAAATGGAAAAAGGGATCCTTCCAGAAATTAAAGAGCACGTTTTTTGTATGTACGTATTTGTGTGCACTTGGGTATCACCAAGTCAAAGATCATTCTGCTATTTAAGACAAGACAGCTTTCGAATGTCCCTTCGTGTGAGTGAGTCAGTGAGTGAATATCAACGTCGCACTGTTTAGCTACTCGAGGGTTTTGCGTCGGGCTTCGTCAATTTGAATCATGGCCAAGTGACGAGGACGATACCTGAGTAGGCACCCTCTCTCCGAACTACCACACCACAGTTACGGGAAATCATTTGAACTCTATAGATAACTTGCATCACCCCTACCTACATGGCGGGACTTCAGCGGCACAGAATCAAACACGTGACACTCCGGCCACGAGTTCGTTACCTTAATTACTAGGCTACCATGGCCCCGAATATCAATTTAGAATATTCCGTTTCTTAAGAGTGTATCTTGATCTAAAGAATGCTTCTACGACATTCTAGAGAATGATTGGCTGTGTTCATAATGGTTTTGAAGCATACTAACTCTCACTTATATCGACAGTATATTTCGTTTCACTTCTTTCAGATCCCAAAGCCGTTTTCAAAGGAATGCTGCTTTCCAAATTCGAAGCAAACTGAGAGAAACACCACTTTGCTTGCTTTCGGGTGGGCGTGGTAGCCTAGTAGTTATGGTCACGAACTCGTGGTTGGAGTTTCGTCTCTTCGAGTCTTGGTGCCACAAAAGACTTGTCGTAATGTCAGATGTCAAGTCTGGCAAGGCTCAATGTCGTCCCGTTGGTGTGGTGTGATTGTGGGGAAAGATGAATGGCAGCACAGGTGTCTTCCTCATCACTGCCCGAGGTTCAACATTACAAGGTACAATGCCAATAATCCTCGTGTTGTTTAATAGTGTGATATTAAGAGTTCTAGGACTGCTCGATAGAGTAAAATGCCAAAATTAAGACTCTTTGTTTTCGGGTCATATATGTTTACAAATTTCCAATAAAGCTTAGAATTTTTTGATTTTAATAAAGGTATTTCAATCATTCGGTAGAAATACAAAAATAATTTTTTAGTTCAATTTTTTTTAGTATTTAATTTAAGTTGAGCATAAATTCTGAGATCTCATAATACATGCTTATTTTTATATACTAATTTTTTTTTAAAAAAAAGTATTTAACAAACAGAAAAGAAACTTTTGCTCATATATAAAACAGTACACAAAACAGTGTTTCTCAAACTGTGGGGCGCGCACCCTGGGGGGGCGCAATAACCTTACAAGGGGGCGCGAGCATATCGAAAATAAAAGATTTAAAAAATAATTAATTTACTAGAAGGCGACACGGTACCATCTTTAAAATTTTTTTTTATTTTTAATATTTGATATTTGGTTTTAATTGTATTTTATAAAGGTTAATATTTAATAATAATTCCATACAAAAAAATTTTAATTTGTTGCAAAATGTTTGTAAAATTTAAAGTTTTAAATTTTTTAAACATTTTTAAACCCCTAAGGCTTTTAAATATGTTTCTTTCTTTCAAAAATTTTTCCAAGTACCTTATAATATACTACATAAAACTGTGCATGGGTTTTTTTTGTTACTGCTCTTTAATTTTTTATTAATTTTATTTATTAATTTTTACTCATTCACTGGTTTTCTACCATTTGCAATAGCTGATTGATAAAACACCAAGAATCTTGACCAGAAGGGCATTTAAAGTGCTGTGGTTTTTCATCAGTGGAAATGCTAAGTATAAAAGTAGCATATATGGCAGTCTTCATGTTTTCAGCATTGCCTTTGTTGCTTAAAATGGCATTCTGATAATATTGCTAAGCTTTTTATGGTTTCATCTTTCAAACTGCCATAAGATTTTCCACCGAGAGTAACTCCTCTTGAACGCCATTCCTTTACACATTTTCGGAGAGCTGATCCTAGTCGCTTACTCACATGGTTCACACCTCTTGTTTATTTTAACATCTCCATAGACTTTGATTCAGTCACATGTTGAAACGCTTTGGAATCACCATCTGAAAGTACCGTTGTAAATCTAAATCCAATCTTTTCAGATCTCGACCACAATTGATGTTTCATGGACTTCCATTGAACCTGAAGAGCCACAATGGTTTGCATTGCAAGAATCTTAATGACCGTTAAACCAAATCTCGTACTCAGCTAATTTTTAAGTTCACCTTTGGCTATTTCACACCCCTTACAATATTTATATATTACTTTAAAATCAACAACATATCCCGTCAGCATGTCTATGACACAGCCAACTCCAATCTGAGATGTGTGTGTGTGTTTGCCCCCTGGTCAACCAAGTACCATCCAAAGAAACCGCAATATTGGTTACACCACTGTTTTCTGCATTGTATGCTTTCTTAATTTCACTTCTGATGAGATGAAAATGTTTCTGGATGCTTTCACAAGTGAAGAATACAACATCTTTTTTAAGTGTTAAAAGCTCGTTGACATTAAATGCATATCATAAACATGCAGAACTTTTCAAGAGCTTGATATCCACGTCCGAAACTCAAAAATGCTTGTGTAACTCGTAAATTAATATCATAGGGCTGATTTAGTCCACTTTTTTCATTAAAAATATGCTCAGAAGTTTTCATTTCATTAATAATATCAGCGCAAGAATCACAAAACAACTTGAATATTTTTACAAAATCCATAGGTTTTCCAAAATTTACTCGCAAAGAAGCATTTTTTCAAGTATTACATAGTGTTTTTTTAAAAAGATTTGTTAATGCGTTTTTTTCAATAATGACGTATGTTGGGGATCTGGGTATAATAGTATATTTTTCATCCAAAACGAGAAAAGTATTGCTTTCTTTTTTCAAGTTTTGCACACCTTTAAGTTAGTGTTTTGAGAAACTCTGAACTTGTCTTAACATCTGAAACTACCTCTTCAAAAACTTTCGTTAGATTTAGTACGTTTTTTTGGCCTAGGCATCTTAACTTTAAACTTTTGGAAAATCAAATTTCTTGTCGTAAAGCAACTTTTTTTTACTCTTCAGAACACAGAGTACAAAAATATAGTTAAGTTTGTAGGAACAGAACTTCAAAGAAAACGCAGTAGAATAACTCTCATATAATCAAAACAAAACAATTATTTCATTTCAGTTTAAACACTAATCAACGTGGAGTAAAAAAAATTAGTTCCTTATTTATCAGGCTCTTTTCTAGCAGACGATCTGAAAAGTGGGCGTGGCAGCTTTGTTTAGTCTACTGACATGCAGCAAAAATGGATAAATAACTGAATAAAAAATATAGATACAACTTTGAAATTTTGCAGACACATTAGGAAGGATTAAAAGCATCATATAAGCCAATAAAAAAATCGATAGTTTGATGATTTTTAGGGTAACCCCCTTCATATCGCCTTAAAACAAAATACTTTCAGACATAATAAAAAATGCACTTTTACTCTGATATAATTTAAAGGCGATATTAAGTCATCTTTCTCTCAAAAATAAAAACTTCTTCTATACCTAATTAGCTATCTTTGATCCTAAAACCAAATGATCCTATAACCATGATGAGAGATTTTTTATTAAGTTTTCTTTTTAAATCTAACATATTACTCTTTCAGAGAAAAAACAAATTCCAGACCCAGAATCGAAAAAATTTAGGAACATAAAAAATTCATCACTGATTATTTTTGAAATACTGCACATTATAGCTGTAATCTGTTTTTGCTGATAATCTGTTTGACCTTCTAAGTTATTGGTACAGTTAATTATGACCCCTCTCTTATGTGTTTGTTTCTCATTCAAGGAAGTTGTAAGTAATGTATTTCTCTGTTGCGCTCTTTTCCATGCAAAAGTTTTATATTTGGAAAACCACGGAGAGCACTTTGAAGGATTACTTGGCCAAGACTTATTTTTATGAGTATTCTTAAACATATAAAGCATGACGAAAAACGTTTTTTAGCAGTAACATACATAATGAATACACTTTTTACCCGGAAGTGGTCGCGTGGGACACACAGATCACGAAATAGGTAATTCTGGCAAAACTGTTTACTTGTTACCAAAGAAAAATTGAAAAGTCCTTGAAAGTAGGTAAGTTTACTTTCTTTTAATTAAATTATTCACTGGAATCACGATTTGTATCGTGTACAATAAAATAATTATAAAAAAAAAGGATTGGGGTGACTCAATAACCCCGCTCGACCGTATCGAGTGCGCGCCTGCTGCCGGGTAAAAGTCTTTTCGCTTTAAATATTAAAAATAATACACTTATTCTTCATCGGAATTTTATATTATTGTTCATTACTTAACGTCAATTATAAATGCTAATTCTGTGAGGCTTAAAATTACAATTCGCTTAAAACTAATTATAATTTGAGCAATCATTTTAAAAAAATACTTTTACATTTTTGTAAACATTGTCGCGCACTTGGCTTTACTCTCCTTACAATTCAGCTATTATATAAATAATGTTTTATTTTCTTATAAATGAACTCGTGCAAAGAGCGGGCACTTCAGCCGGTATACTTTTAATGTATCAGTGTGTGTGTGTGCTGCACAGAGTATTTTATAACTAATTAATTAATACTAAATTAAGAATTGGGCTTGTCTTACAAAGCTGTTTTTATAAGAAATGCTTATGATTAGAAAATGACTCTCTGAGTTCTTTTTCTAAATTTATCTGATATCTATATTTTGTCTTCTAAGCAGCCACCGCATTTTGCAATATGTTCAATTTAAAAATGAGAGAAAGGAAAAATAACATAATAATTATCCAATTACTTAATTTTTTTTGCTTAAAAGTAACGTATACAAAATTTAATACTTTTGTTATTAATTTGTATGGTTTATAATTAAAAAAATCGCCTATTGTAGCTTTAGCGTCAAAGTGCATTATTATTTCATTCAGTATATTATTAATGTATAAGGGGGCACGATAAAAATTGTGATTGAAAAGGGGGGGCCATTATTTAAAGTTTGAGAAGCACTGACACAAAATATAGTGAATTTATTTTATTTTACTATTTCCTTTTTTTTTTGTAAAATATTAAGATACAGTGAAAATCGTTTAACACAAAACTGAGGGTACTGAAATATTTTTTCACGGTTAAAGAATTTCGAGTTAAAGGATACTGAAAAAAACTATATATTTATACAAATTGAATTTATTGGAGTACAGTTTCTATTTCATAGATATGTATATATGTATAAATCAATTTTTAAAAAATTCACAAAAACTTAATGAAAGCAATACCAAAACATTTACAAATTTATGTTTTCGTCTTCTGTTTTTGAGCAACAGGCTTAGGAAGCTGTATCTTCATTTAAAAAAAAAAAAAAACAGCTTACTTTCTATTTGATCTCATAAAAATTCTTTTATAATAGTAAAAAAATGCGAACCAAACTAACTGAAGAGCTTTCTACGCGAACCAACTGATGAGAGATTGGATGTTTTGTGTGCTGTTTGTAGGGGAGGGTAGAAGTAGCTCAGATAAACAAAATTGGCTTGTGTCACGAGCAATTTTCCAAGGGTATTTTTAAAGCCAAGAGAGTTAGCCTCCTTTCTACAAAACATCTGAAACCACCTCTCTTTCATTTCACACTCCTAAATCTTGCCTGGGTAACTGGTATTTTTCGTATTTTCGTCATAGAAGGGAAATCTTTTCGTGTTAAGGTTAGTTGGTACACCCTATGCCGCTAATGTAAAATTAAGTTGTTTTTTGTGTAACTCTATCTCAGAAACTGTTAAATTTAAGAGGACATGGTACCCTTTGAGCTAGTTTCTTTATGTATTTAAAAAATATATTTTAACATTTTATATAGTGTTTCTATTCCAGAAAACGATACGAGATGAAATTTTTCACATATTATTCACACAATTTTGAAACTTTAAATTTTTTGAAGAAAATTTGGAAAATTTTAAAATTCTACTCCTTTAGTAATTATTAATTTTTTAACCTGAAATTTTTTTGTAATATTCTTATGCATGTTATAAAAAACTTTAGGGGTCTATTTTACAATAACTTAATTCGTTTTTGAGAAAAAAAATAAAATGTTGATATGCATGCTAAAAATCAACGAAAAAACCAATATCTCTTACAATTAAAATTTTTTTTTAAAAAAAAGTATTCAATTTACAGCAAAATGGATCCCTAATTTTGTTACAGGGTTTATATGCTACACACAGGAAAAAATAGAAGTGATTGACAAATAGTTGTGGAAGGAGTAGCATTTTGAATGCGCTAATGTTTCGAAAAACACAAACTGAGAAAAACCACTTTAAAGTTTATAATTCTGAAAAAATTACAATAAGCTTAAATAAATTTAAAATACCACTTTATATTTATATATTTTCTTGAAAATAATTGTATTTTCGTATTTTTTCAACCCATACATTTTTATAAAGGATCAATTTTAAGAACGTATTAATTGCACAAGAAAATTCAAGAAAAATGTTAAAAAATTTTTTTTTCCGACTCGACAGGAAGTTTAGTTTCTTTCTTCACATAATATTGAAGTATTACATTTGTATGAAAAATATATCAGAATAAAAACTGAAATTATGAAATTATTAATATAAAAAGCCTTAATTCAAAAATTTTAAATGCACACATTTCACAAAAAAGAAAAATTACATTATTGTATTGCCTCGAAAATATTCTGCTTTATATATTACACATTCTTTTTTTATATAGTTATTATTTCTCTTTATAAAACGGATTTTCCAATAATAACGCTTTTTTTTAGCTTTTTTTTTCTAAAAAGGGGGCGTGGCCGAATTGCCTAGTTTGTTTTCAAATGAAGTTTTCTTCAACTTCTAACTTTCCGACTTGCACAAATGATATATCAATCGAAAGAAAATAATGCAAAGAATAAGATTAAATAAAAATAAAAAAACGATAGGTTGGTCATTTTGGGGGTACCAAATCATCTTAAGGATTTAAAATTTTGTCTGTATGTTAAACTTTTACATGCCTCACTGTGATTTAAAGGTAATTAATATAAACTAATAAAATTTAAAATATAAGATCTATAAAAAAAAATTTTTTTCAAAACAAAATTTTTTTAGTGATTTTTATTATGTTTCAAAAATGAAACATTGGTGGGTACCACTTAGTTTTTTCACATGTTTTTTAAAAATATGACCAATGACATTTTGATTCAAAAACCACAATTATTATATATATTTTTAAGGAGTAGTATCTAATCGAGAGGTGGTACTAAATATTTCCCCACTAGGTTTCATTATTCTCCGTTATAGGGGGGGAGGAGTATGATACTCGACAAGCAATTGAAATGGGCCTTAAAAAGCTAAAAATTAAGATGGTGGAAAAGGACTAAATATTTGCATGTGAACGAAAAAAATCTATCATTTTTCCCTGCAGAAGTTTTTAAATGTACCCCAATGGGAGGGAAAAGTTCCCCCTGCTGGCGCCACCTCTGAAGTAAACTTTTAAATATAATTCCGAAATAAAACAGATTAAGCTGAAAATATAAATTATAAACAGAAATTTATACATTTGCAAAAAATTACAATCACTTATTAGAAATGCACTCAATAAAAGAAAACATCAGCAGGACAAAGAAATAAAATAACCTTCATATCAAAATTCGTAAAGTTAATAGTATAATAAAGCAAAAAAAACTATAGAAATACAGACTTACCAAAATTCTTTAAAATGAGAAATAAAGACAAAAGATATTATTGTTTTTTTATATGTGTTCTTTTTGTTCTAAACTATTTTTACTTTCCATGGTAGTTAGGAAATCATTTCTCGTGCAATCTTTTTCCGCACTCGAGGCATTTTTTTTGTTTGTGTTTCTCTCACATACAGCAGAACGTCCTTGTATTGATGGAACAAGATAATGAGCATCTGACTGTCTCAAAGATTTAGAGCTATGAGCTCTTGAGGTCCTGGAATAGAGTGAATTTTCGGTTTCATGTGTGTACGAAGCAAACTTACAATTACTTCTCTACGGAAATTGAGATAGGATTGTTCTGCTTTAGTACCTTTGTGCAAATGTAAATATAATATTCATCCAGCCACAACAGCCATGTTTAGTGCAGTACTAAATAGATTCCAAAAACATTTTTTTGTTTCTAAACAGAAGCTGATATGTTTCAATAAGTCTGTCTAGTAAATCGACAGCTCCCATTCCATCATTGTACATTTTATAAGATTTTGTTGACAAATATCAATTTTGTATTTTGTGCTCAGCAAAATCCCCTTTTGGTTTTGGGAAGCCTTTGTTAATAATTTGATACAAGCTACTACAGCACTTTCTTTCCAAAGACAAATGTGCACTTGTCCGTCACTTCTGTAATCGAAATTACCTCTTTGCCCCATTTTTTTATGCTTCCTTTGGAGATTTCAAAGGGTATCTTCCTGTGCGATTATCTCGAATTATGCCAGTCGAATTAAAATTCATTTCAGATAGTTCTTTTAAACAGTTTGGACTAAAAACGTCAAAGAATATTTCATGGTTGTTGTTTCCCAACACGGATGCCCACACTACTTAGATCGGAGAGATTTTTCTATTTCTGGTTTTCCAAATAAATACCATTGAGTGGGGGGATAATCTCTGTGGAGCACAACATCCATATTTTATATCCAAATCTTTTCGGTTTCCCTTTTTAATAAATATTTTGGCGAATGGTGATCTAAAAAGGGGCCCATGATTTATCTCTACTAGTTTAGAATGAAAGATCCCGAACTGTAAAAAATTTTTTTAAAGTTCTGCTTTGGCGATAAATTTTTCCCTTTTTATCTCCAGATGTCAAGTTGTTATTATCTATAATATGAAAGAATTTTTTTATCTTTCTACATCTACTTCTAGTCAGTTCAGTAGAAACAATCAAGGCTGATAAACCTTCTGTTTTTTAGATGTAACTTCTCCAGGTAGGTGATGTAAAAAAAAAAGTAATCCAAAAACAGCCCCTATATCATTTTCTGAAAAAAAAACCTTCTTCTTACATTACATATAATCCTGTCATATTTGCTAAATACAGCAGATATTCGGGGAAAAAACCCCTTTGAAAAATTTCAATTGGAGTAAGGAACGGGGAAATTTTTTCACATTATTTACAGGGGTTTTTGGGTTTTTTGAGATTTTGAAAAAAACCCCTTTTTCTCCAAACAAATTCAAATTTTTTTTCATTTGACTTGAGTTTTCCCTTCCAACTCGACATTCCCTTTATGGCTGAAGGTTCTTGTTTTCATGAGATATTTCATTATCGTCTATGTTTGTAGAAATTTCGATTTTGCTACAAACATCTGCTGGTAGAACAAACTGAAAAGTATCCTCATCATTATCTTCCTTGTCAGTCAAACACCCACTTTCTTCTGGGGGCAACTGAGAAATATCAATCAGTTCTTCCTCATCTGATAGTGTATAAGAATATTTCAAAGCCTCTTCTACATTCCGGAATGGCATTGAATGCGACATCTTATCAGCGTAATGGATATTCACTAACTGACGATACACAAAATACGCAGAAAGTAGGAAAGCAATATAAGATCTTATCACTTGACTTTCCTCTCTAAATCAGACATTCGCAGCTTCTAACTGTGAACAATTGCCCGTGAAGTTTTGCTGCAGATGAAAAATTCCCTTGAAATTGTCCAGAAACAAGGGAGATTTGAGAGGGGGAGCCGAAACAAAAGTCAACAGCTATAAATACTTCTTTCCAACAATATTTGGGTTTTTGCGTTCAAAAACTTTTTTTCCGCTCTTTTTGGGAAATTTTAAACAAAGTAACCATATCGTGTTAAAAAAAGTATACCTTCACACGCCACTGTTCCATTTCTAGAACATTGAAATTTCTTACCCGATAGTAAAAAATAACGATATTTTTTATATGTTGCAGTCTGTAGTGATAATTTTTAATTAATTTCTTTAAATAATAAAAATATTTTTTTATATAAATTTTGTATTTTATATGAAATTTTGAGCTTCACCCAAACAAAAGTAAGAAAACTACATAATTTAAAATTTCTTTCTCAGAGACACAATTTACTTTAGCAACAATACTTCAATTCCAAAAAATTAATCCCTGTTTTTTGTGTTCAAAATAATTTTTACGAAACAATATGAATAAAATTGAATTTTTCAGAAAATTTCAAAATTGATGTTCCAATAATGGAACGTTGGCGTGTAGAAGGTTAATTATTTTTTATATACATACTTAAGTGAGATTTTTTAAAGTGTTTAGTTTTTTCAAAAGCAAGAACGTAAGAGTTACAATGAATTTTTGAATAGAAGAATCATTTTCCAGAAAAATTTGTCATGTGAAAAAGTATGATTGTTTTACAATTAACTGAGGTGCCCTCGTTTGATAGGGCGCTACTATTGTGTGTCACGGAAATCGAGTGATGACGAGTATACTCGTGAATCGGAGTAACTGTCGCAGTTAAAACATTGGATCAAAAAGATGGGTTTATTTTATAAAATTAGCAATTTTGTAACTAAAACTTGTTTAATTGGTTAACATAAGCATATATCACTCGAAAAATGCAAGAAAAAATAAAAGTAAGAATTAAAAAAAAATTAGTAAGAAACAACTCTTCAACTTTTGCCTTCTTTTCGGAACTTCTTTTGAAGAAACACCAACTTCCGCTGATAAGCCTCCGACCCCTATACAGTTATACCTTTTCAGCTACACGCCCCTTTCCCTCTAAAAAAAGGGTCAACCTAACAACATGAAATCAAAAAGGCTGATACCATTCCTCAGAGCTAAGATCCAGTGTCGGAAACGATCAACAAAATTCGAACGAATGAGGGGGCCATATCTAGACTGAAGGTTCTACCAGCGAGAAACAAACCCCGGGTGAGATGATTCTGTTGGCTGTTTGAGTGCTCATTGGCCATGGGAAAAAAAGCCACCAACTAGATGGTGAGGGCTTGGCTGTCTGTGAAGCTGCTTTTGGTGCTGATCTAGCTCCTACAAAATTTGCCTTTTTCAGACTCCCAAGCTGTAAGCAGTAATACAGCAACTGCTTTAACACAATTCAATGACGAACTAATATTTCGGAGCTAATCTCATATGGCTCGACTGTGGCCTTACAGTGAGTCCCAAGTCATTTTGGTATCCCTGGGAATGAGAGATCTGACCAAAAAGTCAAGAAGAGAGCCGAGTCATCACAACCGGTAGTCACCTTGATTCTCAGAAGAACAAAGAACACCATTTTTGCATTAATTGACAAGTATACTAACTTGACCCAAAACCCAAGAGCCTTTGGGAAAACCATGGGAACCCCCGGCCACGGGGTTCAATTTGGGTATGGGGAGAGCCGAGGCTGTTATCCGCTTTCGCCTAACCACCGGAAACCCTTTTTGGGGGTATACCTTCACTGGCTTGGCCTGGCTGTTGTGAGGTCGCCAACCCACGGCCATGTCAGAATGGATGTGACCACCCGTTCAGTGCACTGACTGAAGAATAATCGACTGATATTGTCAGTGGATTGTTTAGACTCGACGTCAAAAGGTCAAGGGTACGGGGGTTGGGTAAAAAAAATTAAATAAAAATTTTGCCCTTTTACCCGGGGACTAACATCTAAGAAAAAATTATCATACCCATAAATAGATTTGTTATTGAAATTTATACGTTGTTTCAGATCTAGTTCATAAGAACATGGGGTTTTTATCTTTTTTAAAATTTTTTATATTTTTTATTTTTTTTTTTTTCTTCCCGGCGTCAAAATATTCTAAACATTTTGAAATTGGAGAATATGTGTGTGTTTTGTTTTAGAAAAATTTCAACTTTTAAAAAGCCAAGGTCAATACTTTTACGCATGTCGCGTATACCTCTGGGAAAACC